>JABXWE010046565.1:0-24046 GCA_014611495.1 Limonius californicus
AAAAAAAAACGGAGATCGGTAAAAATTTTACGTGCGCTGTTCTGAAAATGCCACCTTTACGTCTTTGTAAAAACAGATGAAAACAAGGTGTTTTCATATAAGTATAATAAAAAACTTTTTACAGCAAAAAAATAATATTTTATCAACTTGTTATTATCTTTTTTTAAAACAACCACTGCTAGGCAACCAACAAAATTTTAAAAAAATCAAACATTCTAAATAGCGTTAAAATAAACCTAATGACTCATGGATCTAAAATAATTACAATATACAATTTTGACATACATAATAATTAATTTAAATGTTTATAACTTCACAGCCCCCGACTACACAGACACTTAAAACACAAAATTCAAGATTCTCCCCTCCAAAATAACTTCTTCAATTCTACTGCATCTTCTTTACAAGGTCCAAAATTTATTCGTACTGAGTTATTAATTGTGTCCTATGTTATTCATGTCATGTTCCTGTGCATGCATTTTATCGTAAAATCTTCTTAATAATAAGATGTTGACAAAAATTCTTCTTGTTCTAGGTTTTTCATAAATTACGAGTTTTGCAGAGTTTTTCAAACCGGACAAGTAGTTAATTGTATTAAGGTCTGCCCTTAATTATTATTCAAGAAGTAAACCGACTCCCATGACAAGATACCATGCACGAGTATCCTTGAAAATAAATAATTTGACTTCGAACAAACTAGCTAATTAAAATCCATCACTATATATATATATATATTGTGATGGATTTTATTAACGTAAGATTTGTTCGGTCAATTTTTAATTTTCAAGGATATCGTGCATTATATATATATATATAATAATTATATACTGTAAAACTCTCAAATATGTAATTGAGCAAAATTGATTTAAATTTTGGCTAGGACAATGGAATAACATGCGATTACACTGTCAGCACTAAGCTCCAAGAGTTACATACATGAAAATAAAGATTTTAACCAAATTGGGTTACAGTGGATAACTGCACAGTCTGATGATAGACGAAGACGGTGTAATCAACAGCATATTTATTACAATTTATTCGTTAACACTTTAAATCGAAGGATCTGGTTTATTTACTATTAATAATTTTAATTAAATAGGTATTATGGATAGTATGAACAACTGTAATGACCTTCTATTTCACTATATAGTTTCATGATGCACACTATGTATGATATAATTCACTAAGCATTATTATTATACAAAGTGATTTTTTTAAAAAAGTCAATTGCAAGCAGACTGAAGAAAGCTAATTCGCATCTGCAAGTCAGCTGTAATGAGCTTTGAATGACCATTTTACGCTGTATGTCAAACTGTATGACAGTTCAGGTAGTTAAAAATTTTGGCCCAACAAAATGTGAAAATGAACAAGTATTTAGTTGCAACTGATTTGTAATTTATTAAGGTAAGTAAATTACAGGTTTTTCGTCAAGATTTCTTTCTTTCTGTTACAATTTTCATATTGTCAGATTCTAAAGCTTAATATAGACGGGACAATCCCTAGGCTACTGCAAATGACTTTTTAAAAAATCACTTCGTACATTTTTTTATTTTCCGAATTTCAACACATATGTAGTGCGCAAATTTTGGTCAAATACAAGGAAAACAATGAGATCCTGTCAGGATTTAATATTCGGACTTTACACATAAAATAAAGGTTTTACCGCTAGGGTTAATGTCGTAAGCCTGTATGTCAACGTATATCAAATTCAGTTTTGTTGGAAATTTTTAAACAACTAAGTATCGACTGTTGTAGAAACATGTTATTTTTCAATTTTTAGTGAGCCTTAAATTCCAAACTTGAAAATATCATTCGAGTTAAACACAATAGAGTAGGATGCCCATACATTACATTTTTCAATGTTTTACGCTTGACAACATTATTGTTTATTGTTAATCTAATGTAATTGAAATGAAGTAACTCCTTACATATTGTATTTGCAAATATGTAGATAAGATGAATGATAGGGTTAGCGTACTGTTTATCCACAGTTAGAATATTAGACAGAATAACGGGTCTTTAAAAATTCAATGTACAAGCGCTGGGGATTAAGTTCCAGACCACCAAGATGAAAATCTAACGCCTTAACTCTCCAGTGTGATGACTACCTACTCAACTGAATTTGTTCGAAATTGATGCATTGTTTACATTGTTTTTCGTAATGGTATTAAGGGAAATTATAGTTATTCTCCCGCGTGTGTCGTTAACCAATGGAAAACAAATCCATCATTTTTATCAGGATGATGATGGAATTACTTCAGTTATGGTTTCAGTCGAATTCTTCGTCTTACGAAAAAACCAATTCGTCAATCTTGCTTAAATTGGAACAAAATGAAGCAAATTTTTGCCATACTAATATTGATACTAATTCATTGTTTTGTTTGTATAGAACCTACGAAGATTAATACAGATTTAGCATCATGTGTTTCAACTATATTACAAAAATCCTTTTCCAAGGACGCTACGCTCTATTTTGTATTTGATGGTTTGGTAGTTGATTCTGTTCCTCTTTATATCCACAATCCACGTATAATCGTGGATATTAAAAACCCAATCAGAAAATCATCGATCTGGCACAAGAATTATGTGATATATTCTAACGGACCTGCTCCCTTGAAAGAAACATTGAGAAAGCTTAAGGAGAGTTCCGTTTGGCACATAAGCGAATCACCACGAGGACATTTTTTAATTGTCACTTCGAGTAGTAATCTGAAAGATATATTTGAGGTTCTTTGGTGGAACGATATAATAAATCCATTGGTAATAGGATACAATGAAGAATTTCTTCCGATACTGTACACGTGTGATCCGTATGCAGAAGGAAACGATTGTGGGAAAGCAGCGAAAGTTTTTGTTGGTCTAAGTTGCGTTGGTAATCTTACCATTAAATTCAACGATACCATTATGGATATGAATGGGTGTCCTATTAAGGTAGACAGTGCGCTGCGAACGGCCTCATTTGATAAAGTAGCAACTAGTGCCCTTACCTATCGTGTCCTGTGCTTTGCTGGCGAAACTTTGCATGCAATTGAAGCTGGATTCAATTTTACAGATAAGAAGATTGACCATTACAATCACACTGCAGGTATATTATTGTCGCTTGCGTTAACAAGAGGAAACGAACAACTGGCTGTTTACGATTTAACCGAAATATTATTCCGCGATACCTTCGTATGGGCCTTCCCCAAAACGAATAAACTTTATGGTCCTCGAATTCTTGCTAATATTTACGAAGGAAGTGTTTGGATAGGTATTGGAGTATCGTTAATTGTGGCGTTTATTGTTTGGTGGCTAATGGCACGATATACCAATGATCGAGACAATTATCGCCAATTTTGGAGGAGTTTCTTGGTAATTTCAGCGATGATATTTTGCGGTTCCGAATACCTTTCTCCTAGAACCAAAGCGATGAATTGCCTTGCTTTATTTTACTGCATTTATTGCTTGTTGATATGTACATCGTTCAATGCGAACTTAAGCAGCGTTTTGACAAGTCCCCGTTATGCCCAAGGCATTACCACTGTCGAAGAATTGACTGACTCCGGTCTAGGATTGTTGGCAACGGGACGTATTGGAGATTTCAATTTTTCGTCTATCTATGGTGAAAGATTGAGCCGGAAACTTAAGCAGCGGTTGGTACCTACTTCTGAGAATAATTTAAGTGATAGCCTGAGGAAAACTGTGATGTACCGTAACCAGAGCGCTGCCATGTCCACGACAGCGATAAAAGTGTCGGGAATGCAAGGAAGAGTCGATACATTGGATGCAAAGCTTCTTTCCATGGAAATAACCCTTTGCATGAGAAAGGGCCACTTTTTTATGCCAACTTTCAATAGGCGCATTAGATTAACGTACGAGCATGGATTTTACGAACACATTATGCGTGCAGCAGAAAAATCAACCAATTACGTAGAAGACCAGTCATTAACCCCGCTTGGTCTTACGCATTTAACTAGTATCTTTATGTTGTGGGGAGGTGGGTTGTCAATTGCAATTGCAGCATTTATTCTAGAGTTATTTAATTACAAAAACCATGTGAATGTAATACATTAGTAGTATTACTGCAGTGCTTCTATTTCTTGTAATACTGCACTTTTGTTGCACTAATGTGAATACATTCGCATATTAAGCCTTGCAACTTAATCTTTATATAATTGCAAGGCAATGGCAAACCAGCTAAGTATTCTGGCTAGTAAATCTTATCTGGAGTAGAAGTGTTTACGCTTTCGGTGGTTTGAAGCCTACGAAAGGCTGTAGGACCTCTACGTCTGCATTACTTTAAAAAGCTCAACACAAGCATAGGATATAAAGTCAGTAGGTCCCGGTAAATCACTCGAAGAAGAACGTCCATAACGCTAGAAGAGAACAGCGATTGAAACAAATATTTGTATTGTTTGTATGGCTCTACTTTGTTAAATTAAACGGAAAATGTGGCTCCAACAAGTATTTTCTTCTATTTTATAAGATTTATTTTATATTTTCCTATAGTTGTTAGGGTATTCTAATCAATAAAATCCCCCTGTTGTTACTGAAAGCACTTTTTTTAATAGAATTGTGACAATAGTATTTCTGTTTACGCCTTGTATCACGTTAGGCTATTACATCAGTTTGAACTAGCGTAAGTAAATTTAAAACTATGGTTTTACCGTCGTTTAACAGTGTAGTAGATAATTCTATTCAACATAATGATGTATTTGCAGCCTTCTTTTCCGAAGTCGTTCGGCCATTTGAAGCTGAACCAGGTTATGAAGACACCGAGGCTGAAGATTTCTTGGACATTTCATGCCAAATAACACCGCTCATACAAGGGGGTATTGATATCTAGTTAGCCTGGAAAGTTTCTAGTAAAGAAAAGTGAATATTGTTGCTATGGTTACAACTATGATTTTTAATATAAAAGAGAAAGACAGATGTGAAAGATGAGCACCGTCCTGGAACACCAATTTTTGTGACCACTCCGGAAAACATGGATTCTGTCGATGATATGATTTTAGAAAATCGACGTATTGGGATTAAGAATATTGCGGAAGCATTACACATTTCCTATGAACGTGTGTGTCTCATCATTCATCACGACTTGGGTATGAGAAAACTTCCGGCCAAATGGGTTCCAAGATGCTTGAACGTTGATCAGAAGCGCGTTCGATTGACAACGTCGAAGGAAATCTGCCGCCGTTTTGCAGAAGATTCCTCAAACTTTTTCGATCGGATTGTTACTATAGACGAAACGTGGATCCATCACTATGACCCAGAGACTAAAAAGCAATCCAACCAGTGGAAGCATGTTGGTTCTTCACGACCCAAAAAATTACGTGTTCAAAAATCGGCTGGCAAGATTCAGTTTTCTGGGACAAAGATGGGATAATTCTGATAGATTATTTGGAACGGGGTAGAACTATCACGGGAGCATACTGAGTTGCTAACTATATTTTACATAAGAAAATTGTAGAAAAACGCCGAGGAAAACTTTCAGACGTGTGCTCTTTTGCAAAACATTGCTCCTGCTCACAAGTCGTTGATTGCACTGTAGAAAATTGATGAAATTGGTTTTGAATTGATTCTCCGGATTTAGCACCGTCAGACTATTATTCGCTCCCAAAACTCAAAAAACATTTAAAAGGTAAAGGATTTTCGACAAATGACGAAGCAATATGGAGGAGTGGTTTGCAGACCAAGACAAACATTTTTTTAATGGCTTAGAATTACTTTATGAACGTTCTGCTAAAAGTCTTAAAGGAGATTATGTTGAATAAATAAAATTTTGTTTTGAAATATTGCGGCGTTTTATACGGTAGGCTAAGTACTTATCAATACCCCCTCGTACAACCTTTCTCTCCTACAGATTGAAGCAGAAATAAACAAACTTTACATACGTAATACGCCGGGATACGATCTAATAAATGGACAAATATTAAAAAACCTACCTCGGAAAACAATCGTTTTATTGACAGTGTTATATTAACCGTATGCTAAGCCTTACATATTATCCCATAACATGGAAGTAGCGCAAGTGTCATCCAACGGTTACAGCACTGGGATCCGGGGCGGAAAGTAGTAAGTTTAAACCGTCGACTTGATGCTTAGCGGCCGGACTACCCAGTTTAAATAATTGGGTATCTGCGTTCGAATAAACAATGGGTAACAATGCGGTTGTTTACTGTGTGATGCGCACCACATGACCACGTGTCATTAATTTGGCAGGCGACAACCGGGTGTGAGATCAAGGATAGGGAGCTCTGACCTTTCGCCTTGCAGGCCAAACTCCTTCATGGGGTGTAGAGCCTCACCATTATTAATATGAAAGTACGTAAATATAATCATGATACAAAAACCTGGTAAATCTCCACAAGAAATAACCTCATATAGACATATCAGCCTACTGCCGATATCTGGTAAAGTGTTTGAGAAGTTATTACTATGAAGAATCCGGAAAGACTTCGAATTACCAACTCTGCTAGTTCAACACCAGTTTGGATTCTGAGAAAACCTATCGACGATACAACAAACTCATAGGATAGTAAACACAATCAACAAGAACTTAGAAGAAAAGAAATATTGCAAGGTCGACGTATCACAAGCATTACTTGTACGTTTGCAGATGATGCAGCGATTCTCTCTACAAATGAAAACCCTCAAGTAGCGTCTGATAATATTCAAAACCACCTAGATTTTCTCATCAAATGGTTTAAGAAATGGTGAATTAAAATGAACCAGTCCATATAAGTGCAAGTTACTTTTACAAACCGAATTGCTACATGCCGACCAGTAACAATGAACGATTCACCACTTTCCGTTAAAACCGAAGTCACATACCTTGGATTACATATGGAACCGAAGCCTAACATGGCATGAACATCAACAAATGAAACGCTTGCAACTAAAACCTCAAATTTAAACAAATGTACTGGATCACAGGACGAAAATAGAAGTTATAAATAAACAATAAAGTGCTATTATACAAAACCACGCTGAAGCCGATCTGCTGATATGGAGTGCAGCTGTGGGGGTGTGCCAAGTCGACACGTATCAGAACTATCCAAAGCTTTTAATCAGAACTGCTTCGAACATTAATGGAGATACCTTGGAATATTACAAATAAATTGTTATGGTATACGAAAACTTCAAAATCCCATTTGTTATAGAGAAAATTTTGAAAACAGCTGTAAAATAAGCACCTACTCAACACCGATCTACTTGCAAGAAGGTTGAACAGATCTTAGCCACGACACTTACTGGCGAGGCACCGTTGGGTGTCTCCCTTAAATGTTTAAATTTCTGTCAACAAATTTACTTAATACACTTATGATGTAGATTGCAAATTGTAAACTATTGTAAACAAAAAGTAAAAAGACTGTACATTCTGATATGAAATAACCAGAATAATATATAGGAGTACATTAGATTCAGTAAATCATCAGTGCATTTGTTTGAGTTGTTTGAGAACTTGCAATATAATCCCCATTGGTTGCATTTTTTTTAGTTATTGTGATGTTACGTTACAACTAGTCTAAAACACTAACCAGCGAAATTTATCTAACTTAAATGAACGAAATGGTTATGTTAAGAATTCACCCACCGGTGTCCTCTCAGTTCTATTTTGCAACACTTTATTCGCGTGTTACCACTTCACTTTTGCTTTTTTCACTGATAATTTCACGTCTCTTTACACTAGCTCAAATGGTTTGGTCCTCTTGAGGTTTCTCACTAGATGTGCACGTGGTCATGAAACCTGGTCTCGTGCGTCTGGGCAAGGTTTTATTTCTTCTTTCGCGGCTCTTTTCCCTAGATCCCTGTGCACATCACTGTTTCTAGCGTACTAGGCCACATCTACGATACTCCTCAGTATTTTGTTCTGGTAGTTTTGAAGTTCGTTGATGTTAGTTTTGCTGGCGCAGCTCCAAAGTCCATTATTGATTCTTTGAAGCAGTAGCTTTATTACTATTTCCTTCAAGTTTTATTAATCTCTCAGAGATTGATTTTAGCATTATTTCTTGCTGCTCGAATTTTTTTTCCTGTCCTGTTCTGACATTAGGTTTTGTAGTAGCTGGTTTGTCGAAACTTCTGTTTTATGTGAAATTTCCTCCTTTTCTTTAGTAGTCTGCAGTGCTGGGAATGCTTTTGGTTCCCATCTACACAGTGTTTTATTTTCTGTCTTTCTTTTTTTTGCGTTGTATGGGTTAGTTCTCGTTGCTTCGTTTCTATCTTTTGAATCCTTTTGTCTACTTCGCATCCTCTGTAGCTGGCTGGGTGGGCTTTGCCACAGTTGGAACATTTTGGTTTGCTGTTTTCATTCATTTTACATTCTTTTGTGTGGTGTTTTCCAGCACATTTCACGCATCTTCGTCCGCTGTTTCAGAATCTTTGGGTGTGTCCATAAGTTTGACATTTCTTGCACTGGGAGACTTGATTTGATTTTATTAGAGGTTCTATTTCAACCTTTTAAACTTAGCATAAATAGCGGGAGGGGTTTCTTATCTTTTCTCTGCAGAATATTAACGGTTTCTGTTATTTTATATTCGGTATAAATCTTCTATTATGTTTTCTGGAGCGCATGACAGGTGCAGCTTTCTCGCCTTGAGAGTTTCGGTATTTTTACTGAATTTTCTTTTTGTGGCTGTTTAACTTCTTACTGTTTTTGTGGTGACGTTTCTTGCGATGTAGTCATTTTTCTTTATTTTTGTTCTTTTTCTTTTCCCTTGTCACCCATTCCGTTTCTCTAATGAGTTCTTCTTCATCCGTGTAGTATTCCGTTTCTTGTTGTTGGGGTTTCGTTACAACTGGGCACTTTGGACCAATTTCTGATCATTTCCGTAATTTATTGCTGCTTGCTTTTCTGCTGGTTGCTGTTGTAATAGGAGAACATTTTGTTGCAATTCAAATCTTGCATTGTTATTCTTCTTGTCATGCGGTATATGCGGTAATTTTGTTTGGGGTTTCTATTTTAATTTAATTTGTTTCTTGCTTGTCTGTCATTGCATCAGTGGCGTCGGAGGTCGTTGATATCATAATCTTCGACACCTAACACCTGGTATGTAGGTTGTAGCTGCGTCAGCACACAGTAGGCCGGGCGATGACCCACTAACGCTCGCTTTTCCCTAGTGTAGCACTTTTTCGGAACATGGTCGAACACGTCAAACGAAAAGTTTGTTTGTACAGTATTTAAATCCTGAATTATTCAATTTGCTGCAGAAAATGGCGACAAAAAGAAGATGACGTCCTGCAAATAAGAAAATTGTAGACAAGGGTGGCATTAATATTACATTATAGTTACGCTTATCTTTCATAAACGTTTTCCTAACACAAGCAAGCCATTTAGTCTAAAGTAATAACGCGTTGCAGAGAGAGAGAGAGAGAGAGAGAGAGAGAGAGAGAGAGAGAGAGAGAGAGAGAGAGAGAAAATTGAGCTTGCAGAAGACCATTAGGTTTCGTAGCAGCGTTTGCTGTACAGGAAACTGAAAAAATGCTTACAGGTAATTTCCTGTGTGACGCGATTTCATTCTCCCACCAATCCTGGCTCCAAGTGACGAGGGTGAAGAAGAAATCGAGCCTCTTGCACTACAGATTTCCACCGCCAGGTGAGTGTTCTCAGAACCCATCTGCTTCAGGGTAACAGCTAGCGTTGTTGTAAGAGGTGTTTTTTGAGAAACTTTCAACGCGTTTGCCTATTTCGTGATAACTGATCTGCACGAACAACGTGCGGTAGTGAAATATTGTTTCCTGTTGGGGAAATATACAGCGGAAGTGGTTGTTATGCTACGGACAACTTACAGAGAAGCTGCTCCGAGTAAAACACAATCAACTCCATGAAGGGCGTCCTTCGACCAACCGAACTGAAGAAATTGTGGAAATCGGTCTTCCAAGATGACTTGACGAATTCTTTCCACATTTTCCTCAGTTCGACTGGCCAAAGAACGTCTGGAACGAGGTCTATCGTCAATCGACGGGAAACATAACCTCTCACAACAACGCCAGCTACTACACTGAGGTAGATGGCTTCCGAGAATACTGACTTAGCTGGGGCAATCTGTACTACAAGGGGCCCGCCTAATTTACTATTAGGTTGTGTTGGTAAACAAATTGCTGCCGCGGTTTTTAATCTTCTTGTCTGTTTACTATTATCTAATAATAGTGCTAATGGAATTGGGAGCGTTACTTGCCAACATACGTAAGTTTCACAATGGTTTTACTAACTATCGATACTTCGAGATCACTGTAGATATCTTCGTTGGTTACGGAGAATGGAGCGTAGTGTTTTTGTTGCAATCTCTCGGCAATAGCAATTATGGAGGCAGCTGCTATTCCACGAAGCTGTGCCCCGTAAGTTTAAAGATAATATTGTACACCAAAAACTTAGTGAAGAAAAAAAGTTGTAGTTCTTTCTCTATTAGCAGGTAGTACTTTTGGAGTTGTTTGCATTCTTTCCATACATAAGTTAAACCTTTGGTCAAAATATATGCCAAAATATTTGACAATTATCTAGTATTAGTAAAATCTGGATGAAAAAACCCCCTAGTTCACATACACGCTTTTATGAGAACTAAAGTGTTTTTCATCTTGATCTTTTCATTTTTCTAATATAGCACATTTGTCATTAATTAGAACTGTACCATCGTCTGCGAATATTGAGGTGGTTTTATTTACATCGGTTTTCGGATTTGCTATGAATGTAGGATGGCATATAGGATGGGCCCAAATATACTTCCTAGAGGAAACCCTCATATAAGAGGAAGTAGTTCTGTGACTTCTGTTACATACCTTATTCTAAAATGCCCTTATTGAAGAGGGTGTACATATCAGCAGGCACGTTTCTCTTCAGCTTATAGAGTAGTCTGTAATGTATGATTGGCAATAATGTGAAATTGATGCGTACTAAAATTGTGTAAGATTATATAATTCTAGGATTTTACTCATTAAATTAACATTAACCTTTGATCGCCCTCTTCTCTAACTCCCATACCACTGAACATGGTTTACAACTACTCCGCTCCTGTTCTTCATAATCTTTGCCACGGTACCTTAATTTTCAGGGTTGGAAAACAAAAACACAAACATGCACAATAATACTTTTAATAATAAAACCATTAACAATATTAGAAGTTAATGTTACTAAGTGATACATAATAGGACGTTGTAGCAGAAAACCTTATGGTAGCAATATACCGAAAATTGTATATTTAACCCTGATGTTATCCTCGGTCCGAGTACACACTTGTAGTCCTTCGGGTCACAGTGACCCGATACTCTGAAATACGAAATTAGACCCAAGTAACCTCACCTTTTGTGCATTGTAGACTTTATTAATGTAAGATAACCTTTTTTTACATATAATAAATCTCAAAATAAACTAATATTAGAACAATAGAACAGAAAAATGCCTAAATTATAAGCCAGAATTCAAAATAAACTGATGTTAGAACAATAGAACAGATAAATATTTAAATTATAAGACTCGTTACTTCTTGCAATCGGGACAATAATAAGCCACATGTGCTTTACACAAATATTTTGCGCATTTACAACAGGTTATATTTGTTTTATTATCACATTTAGAAGGGCAGAATTTGCAGCGTGCTCTTTTGTTTTTGTTGCTAGTCCCAAGTAGAGGTTCAGGTGGTTGTTGAATTGTTGTAACTATAGCAGCAGCTTGTTCAGTACGAGGTAAATGTTTTCTTGCCAAAATGAAAGGTTTTACCAGTTGCTTGCCCAGTTGTTCCAAAAATATTCTTCTTCTGAATAAATTATTTTTATTCCAATCCGGATTTATTTCTCGCCATAAGACGAACGCGTTGTAGGCACTGGTATCTAAGATATTATAAAAAACAATTATAGGCCATCGATTTGTTTTCCGTTTGCATGTATACGTAGCATTTAGCTGATCCAGTGTGTCAACTGCTCCTTTTGTAGAATTATTGTCAAGTATAATTTGCGGCTTTTTGTCATCTCTATCTCTTACTTGCTTACTATTATGGAGTGTACTCATTAGGATGACGTTCTTATTTTTTTTAGGAATGTATGACACAACTGTAGTGTCCTTAGTAAAGTAGAAGTTGGAGCTATGTATATCTTTGTTTATTCCCATGACAGGCAGCTCAGGTTTGTTCTTCCTAACGGTCCCTAACATGGTAAGATTTCTTTTGAGGAGCATTTGTCCCAACTTGTATGACGTAAAAAAATTATCACAAGTCACATTCTGTCCTCTAAGTTCGTAGGTGAGATCTAAAACTACTCGCATGCCTTGATTCTTTTCAGGTGCTCCACCAGGCGCTTTTCCCGTGTATACTTGAACTTGTAGGGCGTAAGAACTTGCACTATCACAGAGCGTCCATATTTTGATGCCATATTTTGCTGGCTTGCTTGGAATAAACTGTTTGAAGGGACATCGGCCCCCGAAGCCAACCAATTGTTCATCTACAGTCACATTTTCTCCAGCATTGTACAATTTCGGTAGTATTTCTACCCACCTTTCCCAAAAATCTCTTATAGGAGCCAGCTTATCACGTAGCCTTCTTTCTTGACGATCATTTTTGTTATCAAATCGTAACACGCGTGAAATACAACAAAAATTTTTCAGTGACATTGTTGCCCGAAAAATAGGTCTGCCTGTTTCTCCATTCCACAAACTTTTGGTAGATTCACCGTGCGATTTGTAAACACCAGCTAACAGTAGCAAACCTATGTATGCTTGCAATGTAATTACATCTAATTCTTGCAACTTATCACCATACACTCTGCGCCCTTCAATATTAGTCATCTTCAAAATTATATTTTCCAAGGAGCTGTTCAAAATTAGTTGAAATGCAGATTTTATATCGTGGACTCTTGCAACGCAGTACCTAGTCGGACTGGGTGCAACTTTTATAATATTTGCACTAGTTGCACGACCTTGTTGTGAAAATGGATCTAGCTTCCAATTTATAGTTTTGTCTTTAGATTGGACTGACTGCACAGGTTGCACTGTAACATTTGTTTGAAGAGCATTGTTTACAACGTCATCGTCTGACTCTGACTCATAATCACTGGGCGCGCTAGTATGATTTTCTTCTTCAGAAGCTTCATCGTCACTGTCGCTCAGATTTTGAAGAATATCTGCCATCTCTTCATCACTAAGAAATTTGCTTGCCATTATTGTTATTTTCACAACTCACTATGAAATAAATTCTACTTCACTCTGTAACGCAACGAACAGAACTGTAGTGTTGGTTTCACAATAATTCGCTATTTATGTCTGTGGTAAGTTGCAAGTCTGTACTTGTTTCAACCCACGCACGGGTCTGCGCACCTGCATCTGTGTAACAATTGCGATTAAAAAATGAACATGGCGTCCCAATACAAAAAAAATGTAAACTATATAATCTGTAACACCTAAGAGACAAAGTCAATAAATATTGGGCATAAATTTTTAGAAATGAAAAAGTTATTAATATATGAATTCAATTTTGGGTCATATAGACCCGAGGAGAACAGCAGGGTTAACACATGCCTTAAAATCCTAGAAGTGATTATAAGTTTATAAACCTTCAACAAAGCATGTTCCCTTTTAATCTAAAGGAACAACAAATCGTTTAACAACATTTAATGATCTTATTGAAGTATAAAGCTCTGCGAGAAATACTGCAGATGCAAGCACCAGCCCAACTCCCCAAAAGATAAAAATGCTCTTCAAATGCACAGTACCGAGCGAGGTAGCTGAATTATCATTTTCGTCCGCAGGTTGCCCCAGGGCTTCACGCAAAATCCCTTCAAAAAACCCATGTTCGTAAATCATTCTCAAAAGTTTATTAAAAGTAGCTAAAAAATAATGACCCTTCCTCGTATATAGTACAGCTTCCATACTCATAATTTCTGTATCTATGGAATCAAGTTCAATAGTCCCGTATTTTGACGAAGTTTTAAAGACTGTTTTGGACATCAAGGCACTGCAATTACGATTTTGTACAACCATTAACAATGATTCAAGTTGATCAAAGTGAGTTTTATATATAAACCTCTTCTGTAATTTTCTGTACAACTTTTCATTGTATAACGCACTTAAATTTAATGTTTGTGGAGGTATCGGCACTAATAATCTCAGCCCAGATTCTGCGAGTTTTTCCACTGTTCTGATGTCTTGGGTAGATAACGGTTTTGTCAGGACGCTGCTCAAGTTGGCGTTAAACGAAGTATTTATTTGCATGCAATAAATGCAATAAAATAAGGCAAGAAGTTTAATTGCCCTAGTTTTGGGCACAAGATTATCAAGTCCACAGAGTGTGATTGCTAAAATCGCTAAAAAGCTTCTCCAAAATTGCCGAAAATTAGTTTCATTGTTAGTGTACCGTGAGGTTAACCACCAAGTAACAACTACCACAAACAAAGATATTCCAATGGCTACCCAAACACTTTCCTTGTAAATATTAGCAATTAGTCGAGGACCATAGAGTTTATCAAGTTTGTGGAGAGCCCACACAAAGGTATCATGGTATACAATTCCGGTCAAATCATACTGCTGTAGTAAGTGTGCGCCTCTTGCTAAGGCAATTGAAAAAATTATTCCTCGACTTCGGTTGTATAGGTCAATACTATTATTTGTAGATTTGAATCCTTTTACATTGTTCGTCTTCAAAGTTTTACTAATCAGAAGTGTTGCCTGGTATATAATAGCAGCACTAACTACCGTTTTAAACGAAGATGTAACTAACCCATTAGGTACTGTGATTGTACAACCATTTAAACTTTGTATGGTATCGTTAAATCTACATGTAGTATTGACAACGTAGGGTTCAGCAAAGACAACATTTGCTTGATTTCCGCACAGGTTTCCTTGCGCAAATGGATTAGATATGTATAGATTTGGAGGCGATTCGTTATTTTTTATTGCTATTGTTCAAACAGAAGTTTTAGATTGCAACTTGAAGCAGTTATAACTAAAAACTCCCCTCGTGGCGATTCACTATTGTTCCAAATTGAACTATGCTTTAACTTTTCAAGGATGTCATTCAAAGATTTGTGACATTTGGTAGATATAACAAAGTTGTAATGGAAATTCCATGACTTTTCGATTGGTCGTATAGTATTAATAATAATACGCGGATTGATAATTTTAAAGGGAATAAAATCACTTTCTAAATCTTCAGAAATAACATAAATTGTGGCATCAGTAGGAAACAAGATATTTATTAGATCTAACAGAGATGATGGTACCTCTGTATTAGTGCTTGCGATTTCCAGGCAACGTACACCATGATCCAATATAATCAGGATTGCAGTTAAGTATGATTTTGTTTTTATATTTCCACATTTATCATTAAGAAAAAACATTGTGCTGGTTTTTGCTTTCGTGGCAGTCAGATTTCGATTAACACCCAATACGTTAATCTGTTTTTGTTTGCTTCATAGTAAAATGATTAATTCACCACGGACAAACTTTACAGAGAAACGTCGGTTTTTTACTAGAATATCAAGTGATTAATTATTTATATCGTTAAACACGAGACGGTTCTTCCTCGTATAAAAAAGTACTTCCTTAAAAATGTTAACACAATACAAAATATTGTAGATTTTTTATATTTACACTGCTACCACGGAAAGAGCGAAGAGCGTCAGTTACAAAATCTTAGTACTAAAAAATATTCCCTATTACAACTTCCATATAAATAATAAGTACACTCTTACAATAATATGTTGTTGTGTTTAATTCGTTTCAGTTGAATACTATTATGGAAAAATACTAACATATGAAACTCGTTTGCTTGAAAGCAGATATTATAAGTCCATCAATAATATGAACTTATAAGGTAAATACATAACAATAAGATTATTCCTAATTTTCAAGCGTATTTCTACGAGGAGGTTGTGCCACCTATAAAGAACGAGAAACAAAAATTACATAAATGCCACTGAGGTATCGATTTGGTTAAACTACAACATATTTTTCTTGAAAAAAACTGCTAGAAAACATTAAATTCTAGTTCAAATATAGTTTCCTCGATATTTTATATTATATTTATATATAACGAAGATGACTTGCAGAGATTGCTTTTCGAATTCTCCAAAGCGTGCCAGAAGTTCGATGTAAAAATATCGACATCAAAGACGAAAGTGCTTACAATTGTTAGGGTCGAACTTAAGGGGGGCGGACGAATAAAAGCTACTGCATTTTCATTTTTTTTTTCTACGGTTTCATCGCTTCTGGATTTCATTTATGCAGTTCCTGGGTAAACAAACAGCGGATGCGATCAGAACTCAATGGCAGGTGACATGCAACAGATAATAATACAAACTTACTGATCTGTCAATAAATGTTGGGCAGTTGTACTCACCGGGGGTCCTCCAGCCCCTGCCCCTGTATTGGAACTCCAACAGGGTACAGATACTCATCTGCGGCAATTATACATATCTTCTAGTGCACCAATCCTCCAGAGGAATCCAGACTATGGACCAACTCCATAGCCAGTCTCTCTATTATTAATAGGAATCGCGGGGGGGGGGGACTTTCCTCCTCAGCCCCGTATGCAAAGGGGAGCGTATAATTAGTGTCCACACCCCCGCGTAAAAGTCAGTCGATGCCATCTTGACATTAATGTTGCATTCATAATGATAATAATAAGAATAGTTCGACGTAGTCACATTTACGATGTAAGCTCTGCCGACTGACTACCTCCTGAATGATTGCTAGGGGAATATTGATTAATCATGCCACATACACTATCTACTCATACGGCTACCAATATTCATTACGTTACTGTTTCCAATAACTACTTACATAGACACACCAATACTAATATACACTAATATATAATATAACCATAATAGGACCTAATGCTTGTAAACCACATATAATACCAAGTATATAATACGTAACCATTTGGATGAACACACATGACACTTCACGGGATATAAACCATATATAATACCAAGTAGTTAATACGCAACCATTCGAGTAAACACATATAACATCATTTCATAGGATATAAAACCAGATATACTACTAACAGAGAATACGTTACCATTCGGGTAAACACGTATAACACTTCATGGGATATAAACCATAACCTAGCCATGGACGCCGCTGCTTATATCAGCTGACATTGCCATTGCAGACTGCCTCCGCGTAGACTACCTCCGCTGACCTCTCTCAACACTCCGCCTTTCCTTCAAACTTTTATTATTCTTCCCAGCTGTTATAGAACCGTGATAAGTTACGTATATTTTATCAAATATTTATTTGTTGAGCGCGTTAAACGATACTCGCAGCAGGCAAAAACCGTTGCCTAACACAATAAATAAAGAACCGTTAAGACGCAAGTTGGAACATGAGGGAAGAGTCATTGCGCAAGTTATATCTTCTACTTATTTAGGGGTGCAAATGACTAGTAACGGAATATTAGCGAGAAAAGTAGTAAATTAATCAACTAAAGCGGCGAAGATCTCAGCATGTCTGAATGATACTATATGGTACAACAAATTCCTGCAAAATGAATCAAAAGTAAAAATTTACAAAACAGGCGTAAGACCAACCTTCACTTACGTCGTAGGAGCAAGTCCTGATACCATAAAGACAAGACAAATGTTGGAGACAGCGGAAATGGAATGACCATATAAGTAGAATGGCAGATGATAGCATCGCGAAAATGGTAAGGGATTCCAGAGCAACAGTAAAATATCGCCGGAAAAAGTAAGAAAACGATGGAAATAATCGTTGGAATAAACAGGCTCTAAGCCTACCAATTAAGAAGAAGAAGAAGAAGAAGGAGAATATTTTATTGTTCTTTTTATTTTTGACAATGATCTGTTTCTCTTCAAACACCTAACCTGCATATTTCATATTTCAGTTTGCATAAGAATATACTGGTATTTCGTATTCCATCTAGATAATATACACCAATGAGCACATTCTGTTGAAGAAGCCTTACCTTGACCAAGATCAAGCAAAGTGTGCTTTAGTTTTCTCAAACATTTTCGATTATTGCGTCAATTAGCTATTGGAAAGCTGATACCCACATTAGTTTGATTATATGCGATGTGTCCAATACAATTTCGAGAATAAATCGAAATACTAGCAATATTGGCAAAACAAACCAGAGGAACTTTGGAATGCGTCCCAAGATATGAAGTATAGAAAAGTAATGGAAAGGCAGACCTGCTGGCTAAGCAAGGAACTTCTCCTCCTCCTCCTAGCTGCCGCCTCTGTTGAGGTTGGCGACCATTATGGCATATTCGTCTCCATCTTGTGCTTTGTAAAATAGTGTTGGTCCATTTTGTTTGGTCCATTCTTTAATGTTTTTTAACCAAGACTTTCTTTTGCGACCGATACCTATTTTAACTTCAATTTTTCCCTGTATCATAAGTTGTAATAAATTGTATTCTTCATGTATCATTAAATGTCCGAGGTATGCCGGTTTTCTTGTCTTCACTGTATTTACTAGCTGTGGGCGGGTGTTCATCCTGTCAAGTACAGTTTCATTCGTTACTCTTTATACCCAGCTTATTCTTAGCATTCTTCTATACTGCCACATTACTGCGGCCTGCAGTTTATGGACCTGTAATTGATCCAAAACTCACATGCGGATTATCGAATATTACCGCAAAGAGGGCTGTCAAAGATGAGCTATGTAAACAATACCGAATCCACTTCGCAGGAAATTAGCGAACTGAAGAAATTGCGGGTGTTGGTGAGGAATTCCTCAAGGAGAAGAACGGAGGAAATACTGAGCAAGAAACGACTGAGACTGTTAACAGGAATGTTTACAAGGTATTGCTCTCTCAGAAGACAGCTCATCAAAATTGGGGTAGAACAAGACCCCACCTATAGATACTGCTATGAAAAGGAGCGCATTCTTTGTGAATGTTCGGATCTGGATCTTAGGTGATTCACTTCGGGGTGGAGTTCACAGAACCAGAAGGAGCAACAAATGTGCCTATCAAAGACATCCTGATAGAGTAAACACCAACGGGACACAATAAGCCGATAGAACTTGCGTATATGCGAAATTATACACAGTTAAAGTTTAAATCTCCCCCGAATTCATGTTGATTGTCGCACACTCCAAGACGGTGCTAATGTATTACAATAGGCCTAGCAAACAAAAGTTGCCGTTTTGTCATAGGTATGTATATTGTACACTCTATGATTGATGTAAACTGGCGGCCAGTTCTAATGTCAATTATCATGATATGTAACAGGTAAATCATTGTAACCCATAGATAAAAAATCGATAAATGTTAGAAGATTTTTGTTTAAAATAATTATTTACTTTAATAACAACGTTTAAATAGATAAAAACAAACATTTTGTAAGATTGTTGGTTACAGTCGCTGCTCGAAAATCAGCCCATAATTGTCTACACTAACATTAACTCTAGGCTTCATATTTTCAAAAATGGCCACCTACTGCCTGGGTACGGTATTTACGCCTTTATTATGGCCCCCTGCAACTCCTTACTCGTGTGTCATCGACTTTCATATAAAAAAATTTAAAGTTTAAAGTAATTGAAAGGTATCGATTCGGAAGACAGCGGTTGCCTGTGTTTTCTGCTTTTTATTCTGTTATGAAAAAATAAAAAGTTCAACCTTACACTTACTATGCAAACTGTAGCACCATGTTGCTGAAAAACCCCAAGCGAACATTCATCACCGTGGAGTTGATTGACTAACTGTCTTCAAAATAGTTACTTGAAATTATAGGCGTTGTTTGACACCGATTGCTCAATTCCCGATTACTTGCTGGGAGCAATACTCACGAAGGCAAATCTTTGCAATTAATTTACTTGCCAACACTTGCTCGCTGCCTTTTGCTCATCACCGACTGCCCAATTTACGTTTACTCGCTGGAAGCGATGCTTGGAAAAACACTTGTTCGCCATTCGGTTGTTCGACAGCCAACTTGCTTGCGTTAGTAAATATATTTGCAGCAATTCATTTTATTTTGACACCTTAGTTTGATAAATAAGGTGGCGTTGTGATTCTTAATCAGGCTCAATTGCCGATTACTCGCTGAGAGAGATGCTCGCGAAGTCAGTTGCTCGCCATTCGTTTATACGCAGCCAACTTGCATGCATTCCTATACATAACTGCATCATTTCATTTTATTTTGACAGCTTCGTTTAGTAAATAAGGCGGCGTTGTGATTCTTAATCGGTTGTAGACCATTTCCTCGACACCGACTTGCTCGTCACCGATTGCTCAATTGCCGATTACTCGCTAAAAGCGATGCCCGCGAATACAATTGCTCGTAATTCATTTACTCGCAAACATTTGCTACCATTTGCTCACCACCTATTAATCAATTACCGATTGCTCGCTGATAGCGGTGTTCGCAAAGATAGTTTCTGGCCATTCATTTGCTCCAGAGGCAACTTGCGTGCGTTACTAAATACTACTGCATCAATGCATTTTATTTGGACAGCATCGTTAAGTAAATAAGGTGGCGTTGTGATTCTTAATCGGAATTGGGGTATTTGCTAGACACCAATTGCTCGCTGCCAATATTGCTCACCACCGATTGCTCTATTGTCGATTTCTCGCTTTCTCGCTGAAAGCAATGCTCGCGAATACAATTGTTAGCAATTCATTTACTCACCAACACCTACTCGCTGCCATTTTCTCGCCACCAATTGCTTAATTTCCGATTGCTCGCTGAGAGCGATATTCGCGAAAACAGTTACTTGCTATTCGTTTGCTCGACAGGCAAATTGCGTACGTTACTAAATATAACAGCATCAATGCATTTTATTTAGACACCTTCGGTTTAGTAAATAAGGTGGCGTTTTGATTCTTAATCGGTATTGGGCCATTTGCTAGTCGCCAATTGTTCCTGCCAATTGCTTGCCACCGATTGCTCCATTGCCGATTTCTCGCTAAAAGTAATTCTCGCGAATACAATTGTTAGCAATTTATTTATTCACCAACACCTGCTCGCTGCCATTTGCTTGCCACCGATTGCTTAATTGCCGATTGCTCACTGATAGCGATGTTTCGTTTGCTCTACAGGTAAATTGTGTACGTTACTAAATATGTATAACTGCATCAATGCATTTTATTTGGACATCTTCTTCTAGTAAATAAGGTGACAGTGTGATTCTTAATCGGCTTTAGGCCATTTGCTCGTTGCTCGCCATTTGTTTGCTTGACAGCCTACTTGCTTGCGATACTAAATATAACCGCATTAATGCATTTTATTTTGACACCTTCGTTTGGTAAATAATTTAACACATCTTTGGCTTCGTAATAAAAACCTTTTCTTTTACTTTCGAATGCTATAGGTATGATGCAGGTAGTAGTTCCATTAAAAAATAAGTTATAATATGACACGATCAATAAGCTTGGAAGGTCGTTACATACCCGATAAGCAACTGCGTGAATTATACTATTAGAATTAATAAAATAATACATAACTATTTGACTATACAAATTCAAATACAACAGGCAATCTTGCTTCGACTAATCAATACTTTTTAGAGCAATTCAAAGATTTTGAAAGTTATTAGCAGCATATACTAAATGCTCACAGACAATACTTTGTTTTAAGAATAAATTTCTTGTTGTTGCCCACAAGTAATCGGTTCGGCAAGCAAATAATCCTCGAGGGTAGAAACTCGCGAGCAAACGGTGCAAATAGGTTGACACCAGTTTAAAGATTCTTGTCCAAAGTTTTAGAAAAATTGCTCTTAAGGAAACTGCTACCTATCATCTTAGATAATAATCTCATACCTGATCACCAGTTTGGTTTTCGGAAAAATCACGCCACCATTGAGCAAGTTCACCGTGTGGTTGATAAAATTACAAAGGACTTTAATGACAAACGCTACTGCTCGCCCATTTTTATAGACGTAGCACAAGTCTTTGACAAGGTGTGGCATCAAGCGCTCTTGTTCAAAATCAAAAGAACGCTACCTTCAGACTATTACGAAATTCTCAAGTCTTACCTAACTAACAGGCATTTTTTCGTCAAATATGGAGATAGTCGCACGCACCTATTCCCTATACACGCGGGTGTGCCCCAGGGCAGTGTGCTGGGGCCGATATTGTACCTGCTTCTTACAGCTGATCTTCCCACCTCTAATTCCACTATGGTAGCCACTTTTGCAGATGACACTGCAGTACTTTCTTCTCACTCTGTACCTCACATGGCAAGTCGTCATCTCCAGCAACATCTGCAAGAACTAGAACTCTGGTTCAACAAATGGCGTATAAAAGTGAACGAAAGAAAGTCAGTGCAAGTGACCTTTACTCTAAGAAGAGGTACCTGCGGTCCAGTTCAGCTCAACGGTACACCAGTACCGCAAGACGAACACGCAAGGTATTTGGGTCTTCATTTAGACCGGCGCCTGACCTGGAGGAAACATATCTTTATGAAGAGGAAGCAGCTGGGCTTTAAGGTTCATAAAATGTACCTGGCTCTTAGGCCAAAAATCTCAACTGTCCATGGATAATAAAATTCTGCTCTATAAAGCCATCATAAAACCAATATGGAGCTACGGTATACAACTCTGGGAAACTGCAAACAACTCCAACATTGACATGTTACGGCGCTTTCAATCCAAAGTCCTACGATCAATGGTAAACGCCCCCTGGTATGTCCCAAATGAAGTTACTCAACGTGACTTGGACATCCCTTCAATCACAGACGAAATCCAAAGACGCAGTGTCCGTTATGCTACTCGCCTTAGTATTCACCCAAACGTGCTAATTGAGCCCCTTTTAGAGAAAGACGACATCCAGCCTAGACACAAAAGAATAAAACTTTCTGACCTTCCACACCGCTATGTGTGACAGTGCGTAGTGCGCGTTATGTTTGTAAAAAGTATCGAGCAATCCTAACAATCCAAATCTATGGAGTTTAGTAAAAGGAATCTCACATTGGTTTGTTTCCTATATGTCTTTATTACTATCTATATGTATGTATCCTATCATATTGTCAAATCACCTTCTGAATGTCTCCGTGAGACAGATTGTAGTTAATAAATCAAATTAAAAAGAAGTTTAAAGATAACGTTGTACACTAAAAGTTTACTGCGGAGTGAAAGCTATAATATAGTCCCTATGAGTCAGAAGTACTTTTGCAATTTTGGTACGAGTTGTTTGCATTATTTCCAAACACGTGTCTTTTAGGTAAACGTATGATCGTATATGACTGTACGTATATTTGGCGTTTATGTGTTTTGGTGTTAATTTATTATTCAACGTTCCCGATGGAGGTTCCCCAAAGTATTTAGTGGGTAATACATGTATGTGTATAGAACGGTTACAGGTACACTTCGGAAACGCTGATGTTATAGGTTGTAGCTCTATGAGCTCTGTTCCATACAATACTCTCAAGTGCCTTTCCTGTGGGTACAATTTGAAATCGGTGTAAGTACATGATAGTAGGTAGTTACCCTTCACTGAGAACGGTGGCTCGGCGGTAGAGCGTTTACCTTTCATTCGGGAGGTCTTGGGTTCGAACTCCCGGACCGTCTGTACTGACCCAGGTTTTTCGTGGTTTTTCTGGGCCATACAGGTAAATGCTGGGACAGTATTATCCACAATATTCCATTATCCAATTTTCCTGATCCTTCCTATCCTTGCATTCCCATTACTGGCTGAAGAAGGGCCTAGGGTTCCAGTCCGGAACCCGACTGACCCCTATAGCAGACCGCCCTCTTGTTAGGAATGGACTGACGTAGATTTTCCTTTCCTTTCAGTTACTCTAGAAGTTATATATTTTTTAGTATTTTACAAAGGTTCTTGCATTCTTTTTTATAGTGTGACTGTTTCGATTTCTGTGTGTATTTCGTCTGTCAATAAATAAAACTTGTACAAACATTGAACATTTTAAGAAATTCTAACTCACAGATTGTTCTATTAATAGAATTTGCTATATTTTACTCATTAAATTGTTTACTGTTGGTCGCCTTAGAATGTATCGCCCTTTTCTATAAATTTCATATTACTGAAAATGATTTACATATACTTCGCTCCTGCTCTTCATAATCTTTGCCATGCTTTTTTAATATTCCGGATTCGATAGAAAAACACAAACATGCACAAAAATACGTTTAATAGTGAAATCATTAACAATATTACAATA
>JABXWE010046567.1:0-19013 GCA_014611495.1 Limonius californicus
AGGGGCGTTCCTAAACGGACGGCTGTACTGGGCCGGTGCCCCCATATGTTGTACGACACATGTTTCGGGCGTATTTGGCAAAAGTAGACCGACCTTGTTAACGTAGCAACCGATCGACAAGAAACCGATCGCGATCCTGCATAAATTTGTTTTTTGAGGTTATGTCTGTCTGAAAGGTTTCGGGCTGGGGTCTCACTTATACCGTTTTATAAAACGCAGAACGTCGCATCTAACGCCCTCGAACCCTCATCACCAGATGGTGTGGCTCCGGAGTTATAGCGGCGAACCGCTTACCCCGATCGGAACGGTTCCCTTGTACCCCCACCAGTATTCGCGACGCTCTTTCCAATAGTGCCAGCCGTATTTTCCCTAGTTCGTCTACTTTGGAAAATAAAATCCTCGGAAATTTTCCGATTTATCCAGAACATAAGCAAAAATCGGGAAACGGCCACCGGCAGAAAACGAAACGAGATAACCGGATGGGGCTTCCGCAGGTGGGCCCAGGGCACATACTGCTACAGTTCCTCTGTCTCAAATTGGGCCTCCGAACTGGAATCCCTGTCGTCTTTCGACCTCGGCATTTCGACGTTTTTCGACATGATAGCGATATCCAGCCGCTCAAACCACAGGCGGCTACGTAAATCAATAACTCGGGGATACGTCCTTAAAAACGGTCGATTTAGACACTTTTTGGCAAGCAGAGGGGCGACCGATGCGGTTTTAAAGGGTTTCGGGCTGGGGTCTTAACGTACATAGCGTCACGTCCTATCCCTTGGCTCGTCGAATGCCGCCGGGTACGTCTCTCTAACCCACCTATGGACCGAGATGTATCCAAAAGAAGAAAAAAGTATGGTGGCCACGACGGCTAAAATAAATCAAAAATGGCCGGAAAGCCGTTGTCGACTACCCCCCCCACCGATGAAAAATCGTAAGCGTCTCTCCTCTTCCTCCACTTAAAATTTTCCGAATGTTCGCGCCGATCCGATTTTCAAATGATTCAATTTTTTGACGATTTTACTGCCCTTTTCCGACCGTCTCGCAAAAATGCAACCTGCCGAACTCGGCAGAAATTCCAAATTGGCGGGTCAATTTTTGTCCCCACCGGACGCCGAGCTCTACTCGATGGCGGACCTTTTGAAGCCACTCCGCCCGATCCAAAATTCTAAAAAAGGCCAAAATCCCGACTTTGTCCTTCTCCCCGTCCGCTAATTCTACGGTAAACGGCGGTTTCGCCGGCGAGTCCGGGAAATGTCGACGTTTCACACCCGGGGAAGCGGCAACCAAGGAGTCTCTCGCCATTAGTTATAGGCTGTTCCAGTGAATAAAAAAAATTTAAATGTTGTAATTTTAGAAAAATGTTACCAAAAAATAACTTTGTAATTGAAGTTTCAAGTTTCCGCGGTTTGTCTCTAAGAAAATTACATCTTCCGGCGTAAACCTCGTCGTCGTGGAAATGATTATTGCTAGCGTTTCGCTAAACGTTGTGCGTTACGTTTTGATAAAGCTACCTACAACGGTTAACGAAACGTCAGCATTAATTAATTCTACGATGACGCGGCCTAAGTTCGGAGAGATGACTTTACTTTTGTAATTATTTGAAATTTAGGGAAGTCGAAAGTCGTTATAGCAAGCAGGTACCGTGCCATTAGAAAATCTTGAACACTATGTGCTCACACATATAGACAACCTTCGTCGTCAATATTAAAGAATTAAGAAGCGGGAACCTCTATTTCACGGAAAATAGTATGAAAAATCAAGAAAATGAATGTAATAGTATATATTTTAAGAAAACATTAGAAAAATATTCTTTTAATCGTTGGCTAGTGTGTCAGTACTGCCAACATTTCAAAATGAAATTCACTAATCCCAGAAAATACACCAGTCACGTGTTGTTTGGAAATTTATGATGGCGTGGTATCAGGATCATCCAACTTTTTTTACTAGTTTCAGAAATGATTTACTGAAACCTTTTTTTATTAAAACCAGTTTCATAAAATGAAATCACTGTCGCACTGACCCTATATTAAGAGTGTACGCCCGAGGGAAGCGCCTGAAGGGATGAAAGTCAATAAGTCAAAGCTTATAGACTCAGAGTAGGATAAATTAGCTAAAGAGTAAAAGGAAAATAATGATGAAAAACGGGAAAACGATCGCAAGTTGACTAACAAAATTTCTTGTTAACTGTTTGTTTGAAATATGAGCAAAAGTAATGTTCTTCAAATGAAAAATGGTTGTAGTATCGAAAATATACAATGTTTTTGTAATTAGTACTTTTTGTGTTGCTGTGTATGTTAGATAATTTTTTTAGTTACAAGAAATGAGGCTGTGGCTGCTTTTTCATAGTATTTTCAGACTTCCTATTATTTAAAAAAAGTTTTTATAATTAATTCTATTAAATAATTCTTCGGTATAAATTAAATTAATTCACTTATAACCAAACTAATAAAGTCCAAAATACTAAGAAAATTAAAACCTCTGGATTTAAACACCGGAGCTTGCACTTACTAATGATTGCGGACTTTCACCACTACGCTATGGTGACAAGGCATGGTTCCTCGTGCAAGCGCGTTCATCAACATATATTAAATTTTTTTGATACCAAATAATTTAATAGCCCTCCTGAGCTTAAACTAAATTAGTAGAATGTGAAGGATGGTATTTTTCCATTTATAGTAATAGCGAGTAGCTAAATTTAATGTAGAACTTCTAATATCTCTAAAACGATTTCCCCTACATAAAATAATAGAGTAGAGTATAAATGCAAGTTTCGAAATAAAATTGCTTAAAAGCTGCAAAAACAGACAGACAGAAATATACAAAAATAAAGCATATCTAAGTACTGGAACTTCGGATTTTTAACGGCCGTTCTCTCTCGCAAGGCAATGGCAAACCGGCGAGGTATTCTGCCTAGAAAATCTTCTCTGTAGTAGAAGTGTAGACACTTCCCGTGGTTCGGAGCCCACGTTAAGCTGTAGGTCCTCTATGTCTGTGGCACTTTAAACGCGCACCACAGGCATAGGAGGGAAAATCTCTATGTCTCGTAAGAGATAAAGCACTCACACTAAAGTAAGTAAGGACAGTAAACTGATTCAGCCATTCATATTTAAACACACTGTGTCTTCGTTTGCGAATGTAAGTTTAGTTTTTTAAGGATTTGTTTTAATTTTGTGGAACATTTTTCAGAAACATTCTGTGTAAGATTCAAACTGTTATTCATGTGTCACTTACCAATATCTAAGCCAGCCTAAACTGTTAATAAGGAATTAAATTATCATTCTTCTTGAATTTTATAGTGTAATCGCTATTTTCGATTTTAAGATAAAGAAAATGAAGGGGGGAGGTCAATCAAGGGACAGAGAAAGAAATTAAATAAAGTTCCTCCTTCTATCCCATCTATTGTAGCATTCATGTTTATTTTCCTGTTAAATTGGAAACATAAGCAGAGTTCTAATTTTACCAGGACTTTATTTATAAAAATGTGTATTATAATATCACAATGATAAAAACAATATTACTTTTCGATGTAGTCCTCCTGCCTAAGGATGTATTTGCGGGAGCAAGTCCAGGACTGTATACTGTATGCACATGAAGGTCGTAGGGAAGTTTATTTCGATTCAGTTGTTCTTGCAGCAGCATGAGGGCGAGCATTGTCTTGAAAAAAGCAAACAGAACTTTTTATTCTCTGGCATTTGTTCATAACCGCTGCAAAAGTGTCGAATAATAATTTGCATTCATTTTACGACGTTCTGTAAGGAAATCACAAATAGCACCCCTTGAGAAACTAACTAACAATACAGTTTTTGCTTTCTTTGGCGTTGGAGATGTGGTGTGACACCACTACATGAATGCTTGCACGTTTCAGCTCGGGAATAAAATAATATACGCAGATTTCATCAGGTGTCAGAATTGAGCCCAAAAATTCATCTCTCTTTCATATCACTGCAGTAGAGAAGAAGCGATTTACAAACGAATCAATTGGTGTTCTTCTGTTGACAAGCGTGGAATCCACCTGACACTTTCCTCATAATACGTTAGCTTGTTTTTTTATGTCTCCATCACTTCCGACACTAATTCGTAAATTTTGCGAAATTTGGCAAACTCTTACCCATCTTGCTGAATAAGGGCAGTAGCTTTTTCTTCGCTTTCACGATTAGCGGAAATTGTAGGCTCATTTTGTACACGAATTCTGAAGTATTTCCACCTTTCAAACGCCCGACTTTTAGAAATACATTGATCGTCGTATTGCGCTCACAGCTTGTAAGAATTTTAGTCGAATTTAGGTCTTCATTCGCAAGAAATTTGATTATTATGCGCTATTCTACGTTACAATGAATAGAATTTTCGGACATCGTAACTGTAACTGTCAAAATAATATATCAAAATAATTGCTATAATATACGCCGCGGCCAATGTTGAGTTAATTTGCTTTACTTAATTTACTTGAACATTCTTGTTGCAATTTGGACACTCTTGGTATGTAGCGGCTTATATTCATTTTGATAGTATTTAATTCAAGGTGTAATTTTTGTTTATAGCAATATTAATACACATAATAAATTGGTTTTCTAGTATCTTGAGTACTATCTGTGTTAAAAAACATTACAAATCAAATACTACCGCATGTCAGTTTGTATTCTTTTGTGGAAATAATTGTCTGTGCTATAGATTTCGCATTCTGTTGTATTTCAACCCAAATTTTTATTGATGTACGTATCCATCGATTTACAAATTCCAGTTAAAAATAATTTGATTGATGATCAAAAAGAAATTTAATAGCGTTTAGATGCCGAATTTTTCGTTAAGTGGCATTTCTTCAGATATACATAAAGAGAAAAGAGAACTTACAAATGTTATTAAACGGAACAAAAGCCATCTACTAAACAGCTATTTTTGAACTGAAAAATGACGGTTCTTTGTTGAATGAGCAAAGCTATTGTTACGAACCTAACCTCTTTAATTTGAAGGTTAGATTCTGAAGCACGATTCATACGATACATGTAACAAAGGACTTTTAGCAAAACTACTTGCGATTGAGTATTTTCTTGATCGCCCTTTGTGTTATGAATCAAAAATTGTGCAGATGTAGCTTTGGACTAAATCAGGAGAGTGGGAGGGATAAGTGTGACTACATACCCTGCTTTCTAATGTGGATAAGCACGAGAGTATTGCTAAGAGGGAAGTTCATATTATCATTGTTCCGTATTTTTGAAATCAGTCTACAGTCGATTGACATTTAAATTAGTAAAACTTAAGAGATAATTGTGACTCATGCCCAAAAGACTTAGGTTCAATCCTTAGTAGGTGCTTCTTTCAAAAATTAAATCGCTCCGTTTGAAACCACCGGAACAACTACCAACGTTACTTCGGTGTTGGGTGTGTTGCCTATTCATGCAGTATTGTTTTATTTGGCGAATTATGAATTACATGTAACAGCTAATATGTCTTAGTCAAATCTTTCTGAAAACGAATTCGGAGCCTACGTTAAGCTGTAGGTCTCTGCTGTTCTGAGTCACCGATCCCACATACCACAGTAGCTTTCGAAGCTACCGGAACCACTACCACCGTTACTCAGGTGTTGGGTGTATTGCCTACGGTTATAGGATTCTTTTTGAAGGCTAGAAAATTATGACTTTAGTTCAACACCCAATATGTCCTAATAAAGGAAACGTTTTAGACGATTTTGTATTTTGGGGCCTACGTTAAGCTATAGGTCCCTGCTGTCCTGCGTCACTGATCCCACATCTTCGTTTCAAGCCATTTCGCAATAACCACCGTTACTCAGGTGTTGGGCGTGTTGCCTAAGTTTTCAGAATTATTTTTGAAGACTAGCGAATTATGCCTTTATTTCAACACCGAGTAAATGAAATGTACTATACAATTTCTTGTTTAGCAGCCTACGCTAAGCTGTAGGTCCCTGTAGTTCTGAGTTACTGATTGCACATACCACCGTTCCTTTCGAAACCACTGGAACAACTACCAACGTTACTTAGGTGTTGGGTGTGTTACCTAAGGTTTCAGAATTCTTTTTGAGGGCTAGGGAATTAAGACGTTGATTCAGCACCCAATATTTTCTAGTAAAGGAAACGTTTTAGACACTTTTGTGTTTTGGGGTCAACGTTAAGCTATAGGTCCCTGCCGTCTTGCGTCACTGGTCCCCCACCTTCGTTTGAAGCTATTACACAATTACCACCGTTATTCAAGTGTTGGACGTGTTGCCAAGTTTTCAGAATTATTTTTGAAGGCTAGCGAATTATGCCTTTATTTCAACTCCTAATATATCCTAGTAAATGAAATGTACTATACAATTTCGCCTTTAGGGGCCTACGTTAAGCTGTAGGTCCCTAGTTGGCACTTGGCGAATGAAATAGTTTGTCTGAAATTGATTTTTCTACTATGTATATACAGCTGGAGAATTCTTATGTCAATGAATTCACCGATTATTGTTGTTGAAGAGCTCTTCTAACTCGATTTTTACTTTCCCATACCTTATAGGTGTAGGGTAAGTATTGAAATCATGAAAATTTTCGAAATCGAGATTTTAACGGATATATCCGTTTTGAGTCTCTAGGAACCCAAAAAAGTGGTTTTTAAAAAATGTCTGTCTGTGGGTGGGTACGTATGTACGTACGTATGAATGTGACGCTCCTACAGCCGAAAGTATTGCTCCGATTTTGATGCGCTTTGGAATGCGGGGGTGTATCGAAAATTCATCGAAAAAATAAGCTTTTCAAAAAAATCCGAAACCGGTAGCGGAAGTTACGCATGTTTTTTTGGTATCACTTTTTTCGTGATTACAATTTTGAAACTTTTATCGCGGATAACGATAGAGGGTCATAAGACAAATCTGTTAGTTTTTTGCCGAACTAGCTAGCTTTAAACTGAAGGGCGCTATGATTTTTTGAAAATTTTGAGTTTAACGCCCAATTACTCGAAAACGGATGAATCGATTCAAATGATTTTTATTTTCTGAATAGTATATGAAGGGTAAAATGAGGTGATATAAAAAGTTTTTTTGAAAAATTATAAGGGGCCTAAATTACGAATTTTCAAAATTTTGGAAATTTTCAAAAAATTATTTCTCAAAAACTGCTCCAAGGAATTTTTTAAATTTCATATGTCGATAGACCTCGCAAGGGGCTATCGATATGTTTTTTGAAGAACTCCGTAATTTTCCTGTGGCGCCCTCTACGAAGCTTGGAAGTTTGAAACTTCAAACTCCTTTAATTAATAAACGAAAAAAGATAGGAAGCTGGGGTTTTCTCTGAATCGCTCAGTACGTAATGGAGCATATGAATATGCAAATATTACACTCGTGGATATATGTAAGCGCACCGGCCCCCTCCCCCCTCTTTTTTAGAAAAATATTTTTTTTATTCTAACGGTTGTTATTTGTTTGCGTCAAAGAATCTTTTTCAGCGAAAATAAAAAAATCGATTTTTTATGCCCTACAAAATATAATTTCCAGGGACTTAAGAAAATTTTACCTCGGTAGCAACAGCGATCGGTACTAGTTAGACCGCGCGACGTATATAGTAGAGAATGAAGTATGCCTGGTTGCATATTAAAAGGAAATTAAGGGTAAGTCTGTTCGTTACGAGGCAAGGTTTTAGGATAGCACTTGAACAACCGTTTTGAGGAAAATAACTCTACTGTTGAATAAAGATGATATGAACAGTTTCCAGTATGGGAAAGTCCAGGGAGGCAGTCGCGTCCACTTATTTAAGAAGGCCACCGTTACATAAGATTTTAGATATTATTGATGCTGACAATATATTGGGTGATTTTCGTTCTTTTCGGATGAGCTGTGTCTCATATATTTTCATGGAAGCCCTTCTCAGAAGATGGGTATTTGGATTGATTTCAGTAGAAGACTAATAATAGGTTCGATTTTTTAAGACTAGCCCACACCAAACGATTTTCAGGGAAAATTGCTTTCCATTTATAAACTTCAGTATAAACATTTCGATCATTTTGTATTCCTCTTCGTGTGAATTTTTGTTTTTCATTTTTTCATAACTAAACCTCGCCATCAAGCTTTGTATAACCATTGATTTCCTCTCTCCGGTGCGACGTCTTTCTGTCTATTTTCAGCTTCCACCTCATGCATTTTAATTGGCTTCTTTGTACACTGTCTTGTGCTTTTCATCTCCAAACTTCCACTACATTTATCACAATACTCATTATTATTGCGTCAAAGATTGTCATTCCTGTCTTACATTCTTGTTGACGGATGTTACTTTGGTAGAAGTGGAGGTGTAGTTATTAAAATCCCTTCAGTATTTCAATTACTGTTATTTTTTATTATTTGCTTTCTTGCTTATGGTAATTTTTACTGGTTCATCTTTGGTTTGAGATTGTGTTGGTGTAAGGCCAAATATAGTTCTCTTAGTTTTTTATCAATTTATTCATTCATTCATCTGCATGTCCTAAATCGTAACTTGCTTCGGGCAATTTACGTGTAAGTTAGGTGTTATTGAACAAATCAATTCGCACTTTTTCGGTTGATTTATTCCTTCCCTCTGGGTCTGATTGGCCAATTTCTATTAGGTATTTGAATATAAGCACTTCGGGCACTTTCAGGAAGTTCTATGGCCCATGAATTTTCTGAAGTACGGTGTCTACTGCAATATTTTTTAAATTATTTGTTGAGGATATTCCTTGTGAAACTCCCTTTTGTAGAAGTCGACACATAATCCTTGAATTACATTTTACTGTTTGATGACATGCCCATACATTGTTCTCTTCCGGCCTAGAGAATTATTTTCAAGTAGTATATTGCCATGTTATCGTCAGCAAGTTCTTGATCAATGCTGTCGAGGTATTATGTAGAGTTTTTTTGAACTTTATGATAGTGTTCTTCGGGTGTACCAGTTTCAAGAAATTGTTCGCCTACAGAAAGCCATGGCAAGTCTAAGATGGGCAAATAAATGACAGTCTTTCTTGCTATAAGTTGATACATCAAGCTGAATTAAGAAGAAATTGTAATGTGTCGTTATTCAGTATAAGCACTTGGTCATGGAGAGCGCACAAACTCATAACGTCATTGTAGGTTTGTTTTCCCATAACTATTTAGATTTGAGGTTATGTCAATGAACTGAATTTCGCGTTATGGTATTCTAATAGGTTATATAAACCTTCAGGAGATGAAGATAGTTACATAATCGAAATCATATTCAATATAAGTATAATTTATGATTAAGCAGGAATTTACCAACTAATAATAATAATCATCATCATCATTGACAGCTTTCCTACTGCTGGGAATCGCCTTTTCTCTGCCACGTGTTTCTCCTCAGCGTCAAGGTGGAAACACGGGGGATCTACAGTTTATCTTCGAATCCGAACGACAGAAATTCCAAAGAAGGTTTTTAGTATTAACATCCCACGGTTGCAAGCCGGATTGGGAAACTGTGTATGGTGGGTTGCAGAAAAGATTTTTATAAGTCTGCATAGTAATGCTTAGGTTTTGAACCCAAGCCAGAATCGACTTTTTAACTCAGAAAGCGAGCGCTCTATCAACTGAGCTACCACCACACGCAACTACTAATACTAGTAAACAAATAATAAATGTTATAGAAAACTTATTTTTAGGAAGTTTTAGTTCGTAAAGAAGCAGCACAGTTTCTCATCGGCCTAAGACAATTCGCCGCGATCCACTCGCTGTAGTCTATAGTCGATTCGCCACCTACTTGCCGCATTTCGACTCATCGCAAAATGGTCGAAAAGAAGTAGATTAAGAACGCTTTTGTGAAGCGCATCACTTTCTTCCATTTTTGAAGACCTGTCTCCATATTCTTCATTCAAATACTCCATATAAGGCTATTTTTGGATAAGGATTTAAAGAAAAGTCTATTTTCCTTTCTATTTAGACAACTAGTCATAACTACTAACGAAGCTACGAGTGAATACTAAATTTGTCTGTAAATTAGAGCAAACGCCTACAGACGTTTACCAAAGTAAGTCTAACAGCCATTAGTTTCTACTTGTGACACTAGCACGTACATCTTGGTTCTGTCAGTTGCCATGAAACAACGAGTAAATATCAATTTTCCGTAAATTAGGGAAACTGCCAAGGAAAGTTTATGAAATGTTGCAAACTGCGTACTAGTCGTCATGGAGCAACGATTGAATATTAACATTTTTCTGTAAACTAAGGAAAACACCAACAGGCGTTTACCAAAGGAAGATCTAACAGCCGTTAGTTTCTAACACTAGCACATACATCCTGGTTCGGTCAGTTGTCATGGAGCAACTAGTGGATATATAATTTTTCTGTAAATTGGGGAAACGCCAACAAAAGTTTATAAAATGTTTGAATCTGCAAACGAGTGGTAATGGAACGACGAGTGAATATTCTATTTTTCTGTAAACTAGGGAAAACGCCAACACACGTTTACCAAAGGAAGATCTAACAGCCGTTAGTTTCTGCGCGTAACACTAGCACATACATCTTGGTTCTGTCAGTTGTCATGGAACAACGAGTAAATATCAATTTTTCCGTAAATTAGGGAAACTGCCAAGGAAAGTTTATGAAATGTTGCAAACTGCGTACTAGGCGTCATGAAGCAACGAGTGAATATTACATTTTTCTGTAAACTAAGGAAAACACCAACAGGCGTTTACCAAAGGAAGATCTAACAGCCGTTAGTTTCTACGCGTAACACTAGCACATATATCCTAGTTCGGTCAGTTGTCATGGAGCAACGAGTGAATATTTAATTTTTCTGTAAATTGGGAAGAACGCCAACAACAGTTTATCAAATGTCGAAATCTGCAAAAGAGTCGCCATGGAGTTATGAGTGAATATTACATTTTTGTAAATCAGGGAAAACACCAACAGAAGTATATATGAAATGTGGAAAAAAGCTTAGGGCGATAACACTTTAAGTCATGCTAGTGTGTTTTAATGGTTTAAACGCTTAGTATAAGGACGTACAGATGTTGAAGATGAAGCTAGAACCGGGCGTCTGCCAATCGTTCGACGTGCAACTTTGGTCGCAAGAGTTTGTAGAATTGTGAAAGAAATCACCTAATGCCCCTCCGAGAATGGGAGGCGAGATGAACATCAATCAAACGGTTCAACAAATTTCGGAACGAAGAAGATCTGTGAAAAATTTGTCCCGCACAGTCTTATAGATGATCAGAAACATAGAAAAGTTGCATCGTGCGCCGACTGCGTTCAGGTTGTTTCTTAACTGTATTCTCACTGGTGAGTCATGGGTGTTTTAGTACGAATGCCGACGAAACGCCAGAGCACACAGTAAAGGCAAACAGGAAATTGTACAAATTCTCAAATGAAGTGATAAATACGTTATTGCCGCGCATTTCTGGAGTGCGACCGTAACTCGAACGGTTTTTGTTGCATCACGATGCACCTGCCCATTCTGCACTGGTTGTGAAGTGTTACTTCAGCCTTATTGAGATCAATCATCGACCTTATTCGCTTGATTTGTCATCAGCTGATTTTTATCTCTCTACTAAAGTGAAAACTGTTCTCAAAACGCAAACGATTTCAAGACTTAACAGACATTGAGAATAACGTCATCGCCATCATGTCCTTTCACGGGATGTCGTCATTCCTTATGCTGTCAGGTATTGTTATTTCTTCTGCTTTTCTTAAATACTCCGTTTCTGATGTTCTCATTCAGATTTTACTATTTTTGGCTTTAGTAAGGTCCTTACGGTGACAATGCCAGCACATTTGTTTTTTCAGCTGAAATGCTGCCATATTTCATTATCGTTGTAGGTCATCTTCTGTTTTAGCCAAGAGTATTTGGTCGTCCGCAAATAGTAAAGTTTTAAGGTATTACTTCGACCTAATTCGATTCTCGTTGGAGCATCTTCCAAAGAAGGTTTTTAACATTAAGGTTGTAAGCCGTATTGGGAAATTGTGTGTGGTGGGTTGCAGACAAGATTTTTATAAATCTGCATGCTAATACTTAGATTTCGAAACCAAGCCAGAATCGACGTTTTACTCAGAAAGCGAGTGATATATCACCACACCTGTTAAAGAATGTTGGTGACAATCCGCACCCCCTGTCTAACCCCTCGGTTCATATTTGTTTCCTTTTGTTATTTTTATGCATGTTCCATTATAACAACCTTTGACTACTTTCATAAGTTGTAGTGGGTTCCTTAATGTACCATAATTTTTTTCTGTTGACGTAATCAAAGGTTTTCACTAAAGCAGTGAAAGCTATAGGCGTTTCTAAGTTTTATTCGCGCCTTTGTTCTATAATATGTTGTGGTTTAAATACGTTATCCACGTAACTACCGAATTGAAAGCAGTTTCTTCGGACGCCTTTGCCGACTGTTTTCAAAAAATGTTAAAACTTTACAATGGTCATATTAATCTAAATAGAGGTTATTTTGGATAAATATCCAATATCTTTTATGTGATTATTATCCAAATTGAAAAAGCAATAACATATTGAACAGAAGTTAAATAAATTATTATACTCCTGAGTGTATTACTGCTATTGTATTTCCTCTTTGAGTTCTCTATGTAATACACATTATAACGTATCTTTATCTCGCAAGTCTCTCCTCTATTTCCTTTTGCAGAAATGATAATAAATCATTTTCAAAAAACGAAGTCTTCGTGTAATACTGGTAAATTAACGAGCTATAAATGGTTGAAGAATGTTTCCGGTAAACACTTTTACGGACTACGCACTCGTCACCTCGCTAACTTGCTCTTGTTTCTAGCAATAAAATGTAATTTAAATTGAATACTGCATGGCTCATTTACGATAACTGTTAATATAAATCTGATTTCCGACGTTAGTCTAGGAATGTAGGTATATTAATTCTAACTGTAATGTATGATGGTGTAATCTTGTAGGGACTGAAAAATTAGAAGCAACGTGTAGAGCGTGATCTTTAATTTTTGTGAAGTAGAAATTTTAATACTGCGTTGCATACGAGACTCTGACAATAAATTCCTTTTGCGTGAACAAGTAAGCGGATTAGCAGTGCAACGAAATATATCTATCTATACAGTCAACATAACAAGAAAATATTAGGCCCATTTACAAGAAGATATGTATCCTGCATAAGAAGCTATAATTAAACTTATTTAGTTTAATAATTGCAATTTACAACTAAATATATGGTATTTTGGCTCTACATTTATCAGAATTTTTTGATTAAGAAATACCTTCCGCATACCGCACTAATTCTGAATCGAGAAATAACTTTCCTTTCATCCGACTGTGCTATCTGATACCTCTGTAAATGTATGGAATGTGTTTGCGTACCGGCTGAAAATTTCCCGTCAGAGACCAGCTAAACTAGCTGTCGTTTAGCTAACATCTTCCAAAAGCTTGTCATGTTTACGAAGCTTTTTCTGTGCGGTTTGTTTGTCAATTAATTTTCCGTAGGAAGTGAGGGGCGTTAACAAGAAAAACGTGCATCGAAAAGAAATGTAAGGCTTCAGACCACATTTACGTATTGGGAAATTAGCTGAGTATATACGAGGTGTGTTCAATTGAAACCCATCTTTGCTTCATAAAAAATGTTTTCAACAATTTAATTACAAATAATTACCGTCACGGTTAAGGCACCTATCCCATTGTTTTACTAACCGACGTATACCCTGCTTATGGAATTCTTGTGGCTGCTGATTGAAGAAGTCTTCCATGGCCATCTGTACTTCTGCGTCAGACTTCCTTTTTCAGCGGTCCAAAAATATGGATGTCGCAAGGCGATGGGTGCGGGCTATAGGGTGGATGCTATAAAACCCTCCATATCTTTCGTTGAAGATTTTCTTTTACCATGTTAGCACCTTGAGACCTAGCATTGTCGTGCAGCTAAATGACCCCACGAGTAAGATTTCCTGGACGTTTCCGTCTTATTGCGTGATGAAGTTACATTGTGCAGATTTGCATTGACATTTACTCCAGGTTCCGTAAACTCTATCAACAAGGGTTCTTCTTGGTCGAAAAAAAAGTTAACATCACCTTGCCTGCAGAAGGTTGTGCTTTATATACTTCTCGATGATGGTGAACTTGAATGTTTCCACTGCATCGACGATAACTTACTGGATGGCTCGTAGCAATGGCACCAAGTTTCGTCAACACAAGTATTGACAGAAGAAAGTCATCACCATTTTGCCTATAGTCTGTGAGGTATTGCAGAGATAAGCCCATTCGCAAGCATTTTTGTTCATTAGACAAGAGACGAGGAATCCATTGCAAACAAATTTTACTGTAACCCAGATTACGAACAACACTATAGACAGATCCTACAGTTGCCCTAACAGTTTCTGAAATTTCTCGAATTGAAATTCGACGATTTTCTCTAATAAGGCCTTCCACACTGCCATATTGTTTTCTGTTAATGCAGTACACCGTGCACCTGGTCGCGGTTCATCCATAGTCCCCTCTTTTCCATTGTTAAATTTTCGGCACCATTCCTTCACAATTGGGTATGCAATACATGCATTTCCATACACTGCTTGGATTCGCGTATGAATCTGCAATGGCTGCACACCCTCAGCGCATAAAAATTGTAGGACCGTACGCTGATCAACATTGGACTTCAACAACAAACGCCATTTCAAAATCGAAGTTTTAAAAGTCAGAATCAAATTCAAACGCCAGAAACTTGTTAATGTGTTGCTTACAAACACTACTAACATTAACAAACATCATTTGCGTTATTGCATTTGTTGAGCAAATATGGGTTTCAGTTGAACATGCCTCGTTATTTGAAACATTTGTTCATATGCACTTTCAATAGGTTGGCCATGGAAACTAAATTCAATGTGCTTCTATAATTCTTGTACGGTGGGGTCGTTGACCACTTTTTAAATTTTGTTGGACAATGATTTTGTCTTCTGTGAATATTAGTTATGTATACGTTCAACAAATAAATATACGTAGCTTCTGTCGACTATCAGTAACATCTGGTAAGGATTAAAAAGGTCTGATTGATAGGCCGCACAGGATTGGAATGTGAGGGATTAACAAGGGGTACCAGGGTATTAAGAAGGTTAGCAAAGGCAGTATTGTTGGTAGCTGAACGTAATCTTTCATAGCTTTGGTGTAATATGTCATTAATAGCGTTTGCCAACCTACTAACCGACTGTGATGCGATTATCCTCTAAACTGAAGCAAGGTGCGATATTAGTGTTACCGCTTAGGTGTTCATATATAAATATGGACAGCAATGGCAATATCAGCTAATATAAGCAATGGCTTCGCTGGCGAAGTTATGGTTTACATCCCATGAAATGTCATATGTGTTTACCCGAATGGTTGCGTATTATCTACTTATTATTATATATGGTTTATATTCCATGAAGTGTCATATGTGTTAACAAAAATGGTTACATATTATCTACTTGTTATTATATGTGGTTTACAAGCAGTGGGTCCTATTACCGTTATTCTAAAAGATCGGTGTGTCTATGCAAGTAGTTGTTGGAAACAGCAGCGTAGTGAATATGGGTAGCTATATGAGTAGATAATGTGTGTGGCATGGTTAATCATTATTTACCTGCCAATCATTTGGGAGGTAGTCATTTGGCAGAGGTGGCATCGAGAAGGCGCCTACTTCGAATTATTATTATTATGAAAGTGACATCAATGCCAGGATGGCATCGACTGACTTTTACGCGGGGGATTGGTCACAAATTCTACTCTCCCCGTCGTATGTGGAGTTGAGGGGTTTGCCTCCCTCCTGACTCTTATGAGCAACAGAGTCTGTAACTGGACTTAGTCTGCAGACACATGCGAAATAACACTTGTTTACTCAATAGTGACTTTTTTACATTTTGACAGAATTGTTGTCATCATCATAGTCATTCGCTTACTATAATTGTTGAAATTGTTGTCATACTGAATATTTAATTTTTTTGTATTGAATTGCTGTTTAGGGCCACACTTCAGACATGGCAAATAATACTAAGTTATTAAATGCTGAGCAGTCACGAAAGTTCAGTTGATTTGTTTTGTACTACGTACTAAAGAGATTTGCACAAATGCAATAATACATACATTTACAAAATCTACAAATATTTTAAAGTCTGATGCGGTAGATATCCATTTAAGATCCACAGTTTTCTGAGTCTCCGCAATAATTTTCCGAATGTGCTTCTACAAACGAAAGTTTGTGAACGGCTATTAAAATTATATTTGAGTATGTGCGAGTGTGTATTTTAGTTTGCTCCGTCAAGCGTGACGTCATATGTCGACAGTTGACATAACAAGAGTACGGTAAGTTATGGTTTTTTCCACTGCCCGTGTGATCACGTGTTGCCATATTTCATTTTTTTGTATATTACTTTTGATGTTGGAATGTATAAGCATTAAACATAGTGATACACGTTCTTGTATGCATTCGTCACGGAAGGTAGGCACTTGTAACGGAAGTCAATTTTGTACTATCTTTTTTCCTACCAAAAAAAAAAACAGTAGTCATAAACTTTCGATTCTCGAACGTTTGTTTGAACGTTTTGTCTTTGAAGGAACTTGCATGCTTCGACTGCATTGGTTGTTGCATGATTTCAACATTTGTATACGAAATCTAAGTCTCATCGTCGCCAGTCACACTGTGATTCAGGTACTCATCAGCATCAGTTTTGTAACGAACTAGGAAGGTCAGTGTAGATGCCATTTTATGGATTTTGTGCAACATTCGTCAACAACTTTGCCATCCACCTCGCACAAAGTTTGTAGTACTGTAGCCTGTAGCATGACAATTACTTACATACTTACTTTCCATATACAAGTAGGTAAAAATTCGAAATAGAAGATACTAAACGAGAAGGCTTTTAAGGTGTATATTCTTACAATTGCTAAAGTCTAATACATGCGTACTTCTTAAAGTTGATGCTCGTGTATGTGCTTTTTAAATGAACACCCTGTATTCAGAAATGTGTATCGTAGCTGATCAGGTGACATGTTCTGTAAAAGATCTGTAAGTTCACACATATATCGTACAGTTTGCGTCCACATTCAATTTTATACAGAGTGTTTACAAAAATTTCAGAGAATTTACACACGTATACGGCTCATCTAACCAAACAAGAAAGTATTTATCAACATGTGTCCCAAATCAACTATTTTAGAAATAGCGGCGATTTTGTATGTTATTCGATAAATTGCATTATGTGATAAAACGAACTGTAAAGGGCTAACAAGTAAATAAAGCATTTGCTTAAATACAAATGTTTAGTGGGTTCAAATCAGGGAATCTAGATGACTCTGCAACTCTCACTCACTCGCCAAAATCTCTTATCTTGTGGATTTGTATAGGGTATAGGGATTCTTCTGAATTGATGTGGAGGAGCCCCATCGTGCATAAACCACAGATGGACGCTATTATTCGAGGGTACGTTTTCCAATGTAATTCAAGAAGTCAAGATACAGTTCATCAATTACACGATTTGATAAAAATACAGGCCCTGTGAGACGATATTCCAAATTACCCAGGCAAACATTTAACGGAAAATCGATGCTGATGTCTTCACTCGACTACAATGTGAGAATTTTCGTCTGCCGAAACATGATGTTACCGCTATTCGTAAAAGTATCTTCATCGGTAGCAAAGTTTGGATTTTCTGGAACTTTTCTTAGTATGAATCTACAAAACACCATTATTTAAACATAATCAGGAGTAAGGGCTTCTACCCGCTGGATATGGTACGGGTACAATTATGTACAGTAAACAAATAGTAATATAAATATAATAGTAATAAGACATTCCGTGTAAGTCGTAGGAACGCAGGGACGTGTAACTATAATTCTTTGGTTTGTGTGTGTGGATTGTTCAGTACCATCAGCAAGCGTTAACATGAAGTATACCTAGGAAATTTTGTTTTTATTGTAATATCCGCTGTGTTTATGTAGATTTCTAGTTGTTTTCATCTCCCGGAGGTAACCTTGTAGCATGCTCACTGAACGCTACACATTTACTTTTTTCTCTTACTTCCGTCAATTGATTTTACAAAAAGGGCAACGAGGCGCGGCGTCATGTAAACCGCAGTGTAAAAAACCCATTTCTTTTGTACATAAACAATGTGACGAAAGACTTACTCAACAGTTGCAGCGCTGTTTATTTTCTCACGTATTTGTAGCATTATTCGGCTTGGTACATGCACTCGATGATTTTCTTTCCTTTGTGAACGCACAGTGTTGCAGCAAGGGAATGTTTTGTTGTGGTCTTGAACAATACTTAGCTGAGGCATCAGACCGAGCAGTCTGAAGTCTTGGATGGCTTTACTTCATGGATCATGACCGCATTTGTCGGTGCAATGTAGAATGTTAGGCCTTCAGAGTTATTGCCTTTTTATGGTACGAGAAAGCTGCAGACAAGATGCAGACACAAAGGTTATGCAAGGATTGTAAATTTATGTAAATGTTAAGTCATATTTCTACTGATTGAAGAGAGGAAAAAGATCGCGTTCGTCTTTAAACACACCTGGAAAGTAGAACTAACGGTATGGTAATTAGAAGAAATATGTTGAAATTTTTAATATATTCAATGAGATCATAAAAATTATTCATTTATTTTTTAAAGATGATAAGTAAGTCACTAAGTATTACAGTAAATAAGAAAGTTATATAACTTTGTATACATATTTATATACATTACTTTTTCGAGTGGCCTGTCAAGTAGAAGCTTTTCAGTTCTCTCACATTCATGATAGCCTTGATATAATACTTTGAATTTGGATGGATTATGAGCGCCTTTACATAATAACGCCCGACGGTTCTTGTCCGTATTAAGGTAATATTCATATCTAGGTGGTATCGATTTTGAATGAGAAAATAATTTCGTTAAATTAGTTACGGTTATAAAATGCTAAGGAAAATTCGGTCTAGGTAAATTGGGCACTGTCGTCTGAGCGCCGTAACATTGATCGATGAGAAAACTGGGCTTGAACAAGCCAACATTTGTTATTATTACACAAACTCAGGTGGCGTTTGGAAACCGGAAAACCGCACAGGGCGTTATAATACCTGAATATATATATATATAATATATATATATATATATATATATAT
>JABXWE010046572.1:0-12224 GCA_014611495.1 Limonius californicus
TATATATATGTTATATATTATGTATATAATTATTATTTATACTAATTATTTGCAATAAAGCTCCATTTGCCATAATTGTTTTTATTTTGGTTTTACTGCAGTCATACAGGAATTCAAACAATGTTTTTATACGCCAGTGGCACTATGTGTTTGTATGTTCCAGTGATTATGTGCCTCAGGGTTTAAATGTCTATGTGTTTAGGTGTGATTAAGTGTCGGTGTTTAAGTGTCCGGACCCGTACTCTAACATATATTTTTATAATATAATAAAGAGTTTTCTACGGCACAGCTAAATGAAGCGATTCACTTAAAAACTATTTTCTATGACACGTATAATAACACAGTTAGATTTATGACAATAGTAAACCATAGCTTGAAAAAAATTTACAGGGCATTATCGTATTTATCTTAATTGTTTTTAGATAGCTCTATATAAGAACTGGTAAATATGCAAAGTGTTTATCGCTATTTCAAGCAGTATTTTTCTGAAAATTGAATGCCTTTCACCATAATAATGTAGTTTTTTAACAGTTCATTCGCATTAAATTAACCAAATTTCATGATTAAGATAAGCAATTTCTTATTTCTTAGTAAACTTTCAAAATCGTATTGTTTACTGATTTGAATATAACTAGAAATTCTAAGATTATACCTGGTTGCCAAGTTAACGGTGTTGCAAAATAGTTACAGTCACCTACTGTAAATGAACCTAAATAAAATCTTACTTTCTTTGTACTGCAAAGTTGAGCACAGGATATTTTTTGAGGAAAATATTAATGCAAAAATGCCACAATTACAAATATACAATATTAAAAAGTTATAGCAACAATTGTATAAAATAAGGCCCGATTAATTAACATAATAATTATTGATATTCAAATTATTAAAACTATTAAACCAATCAAATATGTCACAAACAACATAGTAATACAAAAATAACTTTATTTATTACACGAAAACGTAGTTCCTATAAATAAACAGCAAATTGCTTTGCAAATTAGGTCATACCAATCCAGCTTCATTAACCATTCTATAAAACGTACTGTTCTTGTTGGCCAATAACATGTTGGGATGTTCATATTCAATTACACACCCGGAGTCCATTACAAGAACTCTATCTGAATCCAAAATCGTATTCAGTCGATGCGCGATTGTGATTACAGTGCACTCAGAAAATTTGTTCCTAATTGTTTTCTGAATTAAAGCGTCTGTTTGTAAATCTATATTGGCCGTGGCTTCATCGAGCACTAGAATTATGTTATTTCGTACGATAGCTCTTGCCAGGCAAATTAGTTGTCTTTGGCCAACGCTGAAATTCGAACCTCCTTCACTTATTTTAGTATCCAAGCTTTCAATCGAATGTTTCAACTTTACTTCCGTTAACGCGACCCATATCTCTTTATCCTGATATTCATTGTTTGGATCAATGTTGCTTCGAATTGTACCAGTAAACAGTACAGGATCTTGTGGAATAATAGAAATCTTTGAACGTAACAATTCGACTGTAAGGCTGTGGATGTCTACACCATCAATTGTAATATTTCCTTGGAATTCATAAAGTCGAAACAACGTGGAAATAATGGAAGTCTTTCCAGCACCAGTCCTACCTACAACACCAATCTTTTGCTTGGGAAGGATCGTAAAGTTTACGTCCTTTAAAACTCTTTCGTTGGTAGAAAAGTATTGTAAATTAACGTTGTTGTAAACAATCTTTCCACTGCGTGGCCAGTTGTTAACTTTGTTACCTGACGTATCTTCCGATTCAATTTTACTGTATTCTAGAACCCTCTCAGTAGAGGTCATATGATTTTCTAGTTCCGCCCATTGCCGTACGCCCCACTGCAAGACTCCAGTTAAAGAAAACGATTGAGTTATAGCTAACCCCACTTTTCCAGCAAGAGTATCTATAAAGTTTTAAAAATTTGTATGAGGTATTGCGAACACTTAATAACTTACCAGTTTTAAAAATGAAGAAAGATACTGTTATTAAACTAACGAAAACGTCACACATGGTATCTACATAATATGCAAATGCTTTGCTGGTGGATAAATGCATGTATACTACAGAATTATACAGATCCAAATGTTTATCGAACTCTTTGTTTAATATTGGTTGCGCTTGACTTGCTCGTATTGTCGTCAAACCTTCAAGGGTTGCATTGAATTGCCCGATTACTGGACTTCGAGCTAAATTTCCAGTAAAATAAGTTAAGAAAAATTAACACTTGTTCAACTTACTTGCTCCTTCCAATCTTCGTATGCTTCGTCCAGTAGGCATATACAAACCGCGTGCAAAATATAAAATAATAATGAATACAGTTGATGGAATCAGGAACATTGTGTTTACTGATGAGACTACAAATAAAATTCCAAACAGCATTAAAGTAACCTGAAAAGAAATATTTAAGAAAATATTCTAAAATCCACACAATCAGAAGACCGAAACGTATTTGTAATCCGGCATAGAAATATCATTCCTAGCCTTTACTTACTCTACTTATCTCAAAAAGTACATATGGAAGCTGCTCATCTACTATTCCAAGATCTCTTGAAAATCTGTTGATTATATTTCCAGATAAATTGTCGTCAAAAAACATCATTCCAGCATTGAGAATTTTATTTAAAATTAATTTGTGGATATTTGTAGAAGCTTTACTGCTAAAAATGAAAAATGAAAAAGCTCTGAGTAACGTCAATATAGCAGCACCAAGGATTACAAACGAATATTGTGTCATAATACTATCATGAGATTCTTCGAGCTTTTTATATTCTGTCGAGTTGGTTGTTTGGTTAAATCGAAATTCAGACAGCTCCTGTTCCATATCAACCCTAAAATTATTATATTACAATGCTGTGTTTACTTTCCCAGTAATCGCTTTTACCAAAAGCTTACGAAATAATCTGACCAACTTGATATAGCTTGTGCTGCTATAGACAAAACAATAACAAGTAAAATCATTTTAACTCCTCCGCCAGAAGTGAAGTATGTTTTGTATACATCCTTTTTGACAGCTCCCTTTCCAATGTTTTCTTGATAAATGTTTGTAGGGTTTGGTCGAATCTGTTAGTAATTTAGTAGATTCCTCGACAACATCAACATCATTTACAATCTTAGGTATTTCTGGGTTGTCAAAATATTCCAAGCCAACATATCCCTTCAGTATATTTGCAGTCCATTTGAACTCCTCACTATCCCACTCTTTGAGCTTGTCGTAGCAGCCTTGAAATCTAATGCACCCGTTGCTCAACATTACAATGTTATCAGCCTCTTGCCATAATTGTTCTTGGTATGTCACCAAAACGCACAATTTGTCCTTCAGAAATCCTTTTACGCATTCATAAAAAATATGTTTACCAACATGAGGATCTACAGCAGATAAGCAATCATCAAGTAAATAAATATCAGCTGACCTGTAAACGCATCGTGCTAGATTGATTCTTGTTTTCTGTCCTCTACTTAGATTAAGACCCCGATCAATTAACGAGGTCATGTCTCCGTCAGGTAAGTCATTGAAATCCTTTTTTAAGGCACACACTCTGATTATGGTTTCGTAACGTTGTTGATCGAAATGCTCTCCGAAAATTATGTTTTGTTTAACGGTACCTGGAAAAAGCCAAGGTTCTTGGGATGCATATGATATTTTTCCAGTAACCTCCACTTCGCCATCTGTTTTGTTTACATCTCCCAATATTAATTTCAGGAGAGTGGATTTTCCAGAACCCACAGGACCAGTTACCAATGTTAAATGTGGTTTTATAGTTAGATTAATGTTCTCTAAAGTTAGTTGATTATCTGATTTAACTGTGGCTTTTTTAATGAAAACATTTGGTTGTTGTTTTTCATCTGTGATGGTTATACTTTGGTTTCCGTCGGTTTCCGCTAGAAATAAGAAATTAGTGATTCTTCCAACAATGGCTTTCAATTCTGACAGTTGTGCAATTGATAATGGTATGTAAATTGTTATAACCGCGCGTAGCGTCATAAAACATCCTGTTACAACGAAAGCTTTTTCTGCAGTTACGTGATTCCCCAAAGATGCGTATGTTATTACACAGACATATAGCGCAAACCGTGCATTTAGTTGGCCAATAGACAATATAACGCTCTTTATGTAAAACAGGATTCTTAAGTTGCGTATTTCTTCTCTAAAACAGAAAAATGATTAAGAAAATTTGACTTGTTGAGCGTGAAGTCATACTTTCGTAGTGTGCTGACTGATTTTGTGAAAAATAATTCCCAAGTATACATTTTTATTATTCTTATGGACGTTAATATTTCTTGAGTTATTCGCACCCTGTCATCAGTCTTTTCGGCTGTATTCAATCTGTATGTTGCAGCTTTTTCCGCAAGGAGTGCTAAAGTTTCCGATTATAAATACAGAGTGACCCATTTAACATGAAACCGGCGTGTGTTGTCATCGGTTCTTTCAAAAACTCCCGAACGGGTAAAATTAATTGGTCAGGGGAGCATGTAATACGGCTCTTCCGTTCACCTATCTTCAAGCCCAAACTAGGGCTACTTTCACCCTAAAAATTTACATGACATATGGTACCACAAGATATACCATTTGTACCATACCATACTGTTTTTATTTTTGGATTCCGGGCTTTAATACCTCCGCAAATGTAGTCCAATGCGTCTATACCATACTAAAAGTTTTGTTCAAATGTCACACATTCTGAAGTATTTGTGGAATGATTAGACGGCATTCGTTGGTTAGACGTTGTCGTAAATCGGGTTGGCGTAAATTTTACTTATAAAACGACCCCAGAAAAAGAAGTCTAGCGGAGATAAACCTGGCGACCTTACAGGTCATTAAATAGCGCCTCTTCTTTTCCGGAAACCTTCGGTACAAATACTGTCGAACCACCAGTGCATAATGCGAAGGCGCACCGGTTTGTTGAAATATCAAATGATCTTCGAAATAATGATCACCACTTCTATTAGTTAACAGTGAATCAATGTTGTCTTGTAACATTTTCAATACATCTGTCCGGTCATATTACCAGGTACGAAAAAAGGAACAACGAGATGGTCACCAAAAATGCCAGACCAAACAAACATCGGGGTGTTGAGTATATGTTTCGTGAAATATCCTTGCAATAGAATCTGACCAATAGCGACGATTATGGCGACTGACTGTACCATTTACGAAAAAAATACATTCGTAAGAAAAACAGACGTTAGAAAGAAAATGTGGATTATTTATCACACGTTCACTTATATTCTCACAAAATTGCAAACGGCAGACAAATCATCTTCATTGAATTCTTGTAGTAAATAAATCTTATAGGTGTAAATATTGTGGTGATTAAAATTAGTTCAATACTGGTTTGATCAATATCCCATACAATAATAATTTGCTTTGTTCTCAACGTAGGATTAACAACTGGTTTATGTCTTACCGAATTTGCAGCATTTCGCTTTCTTTTGCGATAGACATGGTCTTTCGAAATTTTCTCACTAACTCCAAAACATACTTGCGATTCATACGCTTAGTAGCATATTGTTTGTTGAACAATTAGGTGCTTTTGCTGGCACATTCGTTGTTTCTGAAGAAAAATGCAATTATCTCAACTCTTTCTGAAATCGAATAAACAATTTTAAATGTTTAATTAACACAACTACGAAATACGGCGTGAGGCTGACGTAAAAACAACATTCAATTATTTACGCCAACGTATGGTCAACCAATGCCGTCTCATCATTCAATAAATGCTCCAGAACGTTTACTACCCTGAATCACCATAAACATTATCCCTACAAAGTTCATTTGCTACCAGAACTCAATGAAGAAGAGTTTGACCGCCATTTGCAATTTTGTGAGACTGTAAGTGTAAGGGAATGGGTGGTAAATTATCCAAATTTTCTTTTTAATATATGTTTTTCTGACGAATACACTTTTTTCGAAAATGGTACAGCCAATCGCTACAATTTTTCTTACCTAGTAATTTGACTGGGCAGATGCACTTGCAAATGTTACAAAACAACATTGATTTAATGGTAACTAATATTATAGAGTTTGGACATTACCTCGAAGATCGTTTGATAGTTCAAGAAGACGAAGCTTCTTCGCATTATACACTGATTGTACGACAGTATTTGGATCGAAGATTTCCGGTCAATAGATTGGAAGAAGAGGCGCGATTCCATGTCCCGCAATGTAGCCGGATTTATCTCCGTTAGATATATTTTTGCGCAGTCATTTAAAGCGTAAAATTTATGCTACTCAACCCGATACCCTACAAAATTTACAACAACATATATTCAATGCCGTCTAATCACCCCACAAATACTTCAGAACGTGCAACATTTTGACAGAACGTTTATCACTGTACGGACGGTGGCGGTGTTCATATCAAACATTTACTACCCTGAAATATTGGACTGCATTTCCGCTGGGCTAGTGCTCGGATCTAATTATAGAAGCACAATATACTGTAAAGCAAATTTATGGATCGTTCAACTAGCATGTCTTTTGATACCCCTTGCGATTCAACACTTATGGTGAAAATAACCCCAATTTTGGGGTTGTAGATAGGTGAACGGAAACAGCCGTATTACATGTCCCCCTGGCAAATTACTTTTCGAAGAATTGAAGTCTAGTGTCAAAACAAGCTTGTTTCATTTTCGGTGCGATACCCTGTATATGCTCATAGATATATATGTAAGTATTTACCTTGTATAGGAATAAAGGCGAATAGTGCGCCAGTTCCAACGAAAGCTGAAACGCCAATTTGCCTGTACATAATATACATCATAATTAATATTTGAATAATTCCTATCCACAATTTATGGCATAAATAAATTGCGAAATCAAATGTATTAATATCTTTTGTAATAAGAGTTACAGCTTGTCCACTTGCAACTTTAGACATGTAATTAGAACTTAGTTTTAACCCTTAAAGTACTACGCTATTTTTACCAACGTAAAGTACTACGCGGGGTCTCTGAAGGACCCAGGCTTTTTTTTTATATCTACTTCGCTGATTTTAGGTAGTATGGGTGAAATAAGTAAAAACAATATTATTTAGTATGTAATATATATTTAAGGAATACAAAGAAACAGAAAATAACACGAGTTACAGTATGACGAACAAAAAAAATTAAACGTCTTCTTGGAAATGGGTTATGCACTTTATGTTTGAATAGCTGCGTCTATGAATTGCACAGACAAATTGGTTGCATTGATTACATTTGATGTTAACCTTTTTGTCCTGTGATCTAGAACACAGGTGGCATCTTCCCCGTTTTTTTTACGTTTATTCGGATGGGCTCTTCGGGTTGTACTGGAGGGCTTACTCCACACGCAACCATTGCTCTGTATACATTGGCATTGTTCTTTACGTCCGGAATTCGCCGTTCCATGTTGGGTGTAGCCAGTTGCTTGCCTAAACATTGGAGGAACATTTTCGTCGATGAGGATTTTGACATTTTAGAAGGTCAAACCACTTAACACTTTTGTTCACCACGGTTGATATGAGATTGTGTGGTAGTTATTCACTCACTGCGCTTCACTGATAAGAAACTGACGTTTGCACCCACGACGGGGTGCTTTATATACCCCTACCAATGGGTAGCCCCACCCATACAAAAAAGGCTTCGAATGGTCCACACTGTTACAGAACATTCCACAACATTCGAGACTGTTCTGGAATGTTCCACAATGTTCCAGAGCATTCCACAACATTCGAGACTGTTCTGGAATGTTCCACAATGTTCCAGAACATTCCACAACATTCGAGACTGTTCTGGAATGTTCCACAATGTTCCAGAACATTCCACAACATTCGAGACTGTTCTGGAATGTTCCACAATGTTCCAGAACATTCCACAACATTCGAGACCGTTCTGGAATGTTCCACAATGATCTGGGATGTTCCGGTATGTTGTGGAATGCTCTCGAATACTATGGAATGTTCTGGACTGTTCTAGAAATTTACTAATAAATTATAACATAATGTACTACGCGGGGTCTTCTAGGGACCCCAGTCACAAATTAATCATTTTTATAAAAAATATACAAGCAAAAAAATCCAAATATGATTAAAATCGTTTATCAAGGATGGAAAATCAGGTACCAATAAGGAAAATATGTAGAAAAAAATATTTTCTAAAATAACTTGAAAAATGTGAACTTGGGGTCCCTGAAGGACCCCGCGTAGTACTTTAAGGGTTAAGGGGCTGGGGTGGCCAGGTTGTAAGACAACCAGGCTTTGGATGTAATAGTCCGAACGTTTCCCGGTTCGAGTAACTCCAGGGGTACGGAAATTTTTCTAATTCCCTGGGTGATTGGTACTGAGTCCCGGTCTCGACTGGCCATTGGGGATCAAATTAATGGTACTCCTCGTATTAAGGTCCCACTGGAGAAGTCACAAGACCATAAACAAAGATATCCACACACCAGGCAAGTCAAGCAAGGTTTCCACCAACACCCGCAGAGTCCGGGCCCTGTTGTGCATAGCACAAACTAGCTTAGCTTTGCCTCACACCGCCTCGATACTTCGCAAGCGGTACAAACGAGAATCAGGATTATGAGATGGTATCAGAACATTTAGATGTTGAAAATTTTATTTGCAAAAACCATGGAACAATATTACAGGAATTGTTGGAAACGACCACCCGCAGCCATGATACATGACTCTGTCCTCCTTCTCATTCATTGGCGAATACGTTCAAAAATCCCAGGTATATTCTCGATTGCTTCGCAGTTATATTCCTCAAATTTTCAATATTTTCAATCGGGGTGGAATAAACAAAGGATTTAAGGCGACCCCAGAGATAATAATGCAATGAGTTCAAGTCTGGGACCAGAGACGGCCAAGGTTGTGATCCCAGGTATATACTAAGGTTGTGATCCTGCTCGATTAATCCAACGATTCGGATAAACATCAACCAAATGCCTACGGCCAGCTCGGCTAAAACGTACTGGAGCACCATCATGCATAAGCCACATTTGACTTCTGATCTGGAGTGGCACAAATTGATGTTAATAACGAGCTTCCATTATTGCGTGAGGGTTGTCCACGGTCCATAGATGATTATTATGAAAATTAGTAGTGGCTATCCGTGCCCAGTTAGTTTCATCAGAATAAAGGTATGTGCCAAGAAATTTTCTGTAATCATCCGTAGTTGCCTGGTGATAATGGGTGTGTACGTGTTGAACGTGATAGAGACACAATTAAAATTCTCTTAACTGTATAGTGACTCACGTTTATTGTAAGCTGTAACGCCTAGTTGGCAAGGACATACTACTGATTAACAAGGGCAATCAAAACAAACATCGGTAAGTTCCAGGTGTCGAGAGTAAGGGTCGACCAGCTCAAGTCGAAGAAGGGAGGGTAAAATAAAAAAAAAGCCTAGGCGCCACCTGTTTTGAAAATTAAACTTAGCCCTCGACGATGTCACGATGGATAAAACAGGAACCTCTCTGGAGTCTAACTTACCATTGACGATTGCCTACCTAGAAAAATTATTGGAAAAGAAAAACACTATCAAATAAGAAAGTCCGCACTATTAAACTTTTAATGCACAGCAAACGACAACAAGATCAACAAGTTGGAAGATTAACAACAGCGTAACACACAAAATTATTGAAAGAGAACATTATTTATATAAATCGACAAGATAATATACGGGACGCAATAAAGCGAAAGAACATATTTAGGTTGTTATAATAATCAAAATACAAAATCTATACAACGCGACTAAATTACCAAGTATTCCAAGTCGACGAGATCTCGTTACTCAATACCTAAATTCAAACATAATAGACCTGACAATGTGATTCAATAAAATTTTTAACCTTTCGCAATATTTCTCCAAAATTTAAATTATAACAAAAGTCTGACGACAATTTCCAAATTAAAAATGAAAAGTACAGATTTATCGAACGCACCTCGTATAAGTCCAAAAATTCAAATTGTTATTACCACGTAACATTATCATGCGCACATACCCGCACCTGTGTGGAAACACATTGTTGATATCGATGCTTCGCACTTCGCTGATCTCTGCGATAAACGAATCCTTTGAACGTTCGCCAGACCTCCTCTGCTTCATATTGAACAAGATGAACATGAATGAAAAATAAATCCAAATTAAATGTTGAAAACTCGAGCGGGAACAATTTCCAAACGGTACAAAGTCCATACGGGAAAAGACGCCTAAATAAATTTAAGGAAAATAAAAAAACAAAAGCTTAAATTTCATTCTTACCGAACGATGACCTCTAGGTCACTGGCACAATCAAATTGGGTAAATAAAACCCTAGGAAAATTATTTCTCATACACGCCCTAGCGTTCCTCCAAAGAGGGCATGCAATCCCAAGGAACGGACGGCTTACCGATAAATTCCTCTAACAATTACGGTGATAAACTGGGAGATTCATTCCTAGCTTACACCAGCTAAATACAACCGGAATTGCGTGCACTACCATGAGGATTTCTCAACTGACTCCACGATCCGTATAGCATACCATCCAACAATTAAAAGTTAAACGAAAGTCGAAAAGTTACGAGTTCGAAATTCAAATAAATTTAAAATAATCAAATATTTATGCAACTCAAATTGCGAAAATGGAAATCTAAAGCAAAACAATGAGGCGTACAAAATAGGAACGTTACAAAGCCTTGTACTGGTATTCGGCGATTTTTCAATTTGATTAAAATTTGTTTTCTGTACCACTACTGCCCTAACTTCACGGGGTCCACCATAATCAGCCGTACTTTTTTGAAAAAGTTGTTTGTCATGAAGACATCACTGGCTACGCGTAAATGTAGTATGGTGAGGGATTATTCGTTGGGCGTACCTTTCTTCATTAATACGCCTGGCTGCCAAATAGGAATATTTTGAAATTTTGGTAAGCTGCCACTGTCAGTAATTTGACCCTATTTTTTTGTTTTTCAGACTTCCATGGCAACTCAGAATTAAGAAATTAGTATCGGTATAAAAGTTAGCGTAAAACTATTTAACACCCTGTAACTCCATAACAAAGCATTTCCAGATATATGTTGACAGAATTCTTCCTCGGAATAATCCAATTTTTCATATTTATTTAGGTAGACTCTATCCAAGGTGCTATTAAACTTTAACCACGTATAGTTGAGGTTATTTAACTCCTAAATCACCGAGAAATTTTTTTTAGTTTGCCACCGTTATGGTGTGTGTTTTTCCATCAAATCACTAAAATGGTAATCATTTTTTTTCTTGTACGATTTTGATGGGCTTTGTTGTGTTTTGGAACAGCTAACAGTTCAAGCTTAGTTGCCAGTCCAGAAAAATGTATAATTAAGTGTGAAAAGTGCATGAAATCTGATCCAGAAATGACAAACATTTATACATTAGGGCATATTTGGGAGGTTTTTTGCAGTTTCTAAACTGCTATTTCGATGTACAAAGAAAATCGAAAATCCAATATTTAAGGAGTTATTTAACAGAGTTTAGAATAGAAGCGACAATTTATATATCTATTGTTAGGGAGGGTTAATAACGCAAACAGGGAGTCTAATTAAATGAATAACTTTATTAACAAACTACAACATCAGCGGCTAGAATTCAAGTGATCCAATATTCTACAATAATTCGGCTACGCGACTCAGTTTGTTTTGGCTAGCTCGCCCGCTTTAAGACTTCTTCGAATGTTGATGATGACCTAATCTGGTGCCGGTCTAACACTACATATACTCACTATACTATTATACTTAAATAAAGTTTTTCATTTCAGGTTCAAATTTCATCTACTTTTCACACACAACGCATATTTTTTCACTGAAAATTAAGCTTGGGCTATTAGCTTACCAAAACGATGAAGTTTATCAAAATGAGACAAGACGCTAAAAAGTTATTTACGTTTTATTGAATTAATGAAACAAAAACCTTGAAACGTTCCGTAACGGTGCCGAATTTTAAAACAATTAACTATGAGATTTAGGTGTTAAATAATCTCAACTGTACGTGGTGGAAGTTGTTCGCACATGATTAGAATCACCCTCTATATTTCAGTAAAATTTAGAATTTTTTTTACATAACGTCTTATTTTTTTAATTTTTAGTCATTGACGGTCATGATAAGACGTTTTCTGTTAGAAAACAGGATTTCAAATACTATAACCCATCTCATGATATTCTTAATGCAAAACAAAAAAGATAATAATGTGATAGAGAGCAACAGCTGAAATACGTCGAATTATAACGTAATTCTAAAGGTATACAGGCATTGTAT
>JABXWE010046577.1:0-11102 GCA_014611495.1 Limonius californicus
ATTGTCTAGAATAATTACATTATTTAGGGTAAATAACATAGCAATATATATATACAGGGAATTTTTTTAGTATACATTGCCTACATAATAGGGGTAATTGTCGCGTTCTTTTTAAAAGTATACATAGGCAATGTATAAAAAAAAGAAAAATTCCAGAATGGACATCAGTTACAACCTTACTGTTTATAATAAATACGACTATCTATTAACCTTATAGACGTGTCCCTTTTTCTTATTTAACTGACGTTGTCTGTCTTACCTTTTTTGAAATACCAATGCCCAGCTTCACATTCACAACATAGCGTATACTATGAATATGAAAACAAGTTTAAACTATGGAAAAGTCCAAGCCTAAAGCTGCGGATACAAATTTTATTATTTGTGTTTCACTGGATATCAGATATACATTTTTCATATCTTTATGAACAAAAGGCAAATCTATATTTAACGCTAGGGTTAACGTTTTTAATTGGATGTATATATGGGAGCAGTTCATCATATATTGTCCCTGTAATAGAAGCAAATAACTTAGACATTATAAACAACAGAATTTCCTAAAAGGTTAACACACTTGGTATAACGAAATTGCAGAGTTTGAATGTCTTTAGAAAAAAACTCTTTGCCCTGCATCACTTATTCACAGCAGCCATCACTTCTTCATCGTCCGAAATATGAGGACCCGAAGGTGAAAGTCACTAGAGGCAGATCTGGCGAATACAGTAGCCATAGAAATACAGCTCTTGTGAGTGGGAGCATTGTGTTGGTAGAACAGAACGCCGCGTTTCAATTTTACACGTCTTTTAAAACTTTTGGTATGAGTTTTGCGTAATAGTGTCCCGTTATTGTGTGACCACGTGGTAAATAATTACCAACAAGAACTCCCTCGGAATCCCAAAACACTACTGTCATTATCTTTCTGGGCGATGAACTCACACGGAACTTTTGTTAGGGCCTTAAACTGCGATGCACTTTTTACTCTGGATCAAAGTATTGAACCTAGGTTTCACCTACAGTTACAATTTTTTCTTAAAACCCGTCCAAGTCCGTGTCATTAATCTCAAATTGCTCGCAGTGTGAGAAACCTGGCCCGCTTCTTCAGGTGACAACATTTTCGGAATCCATCGTGCGTAGACTTATATGATACCCAATTCCTAGTGCAAAATGTTCTCCAACGCTTCCAACTGAAAAGCCACATGTCAGCAATATATTTTACCGTAATTGTCCAATCGCTCAGTATCATATCATGGACCGAATCAATATTTTCTTGAGTGATCCAGCACTTGGTGCACGTTGATGTATTTCCTAATTTGAAAACCCGACAGCAATCCTTAATTACTTGATATGACGGGGTAAAATCGCTCTATACTACGGATATGTCATTATACATTTCCTGCGGTGATAAACCCTTCTTAAAAAGTTAGTTTATCACAGCCCTTCTCTTGCATTTTTTCCATTTTAACGTCATCAGCACCACAGTAATATTAAATGTATAACTTTGATGAACAAGCAGATAGGCACCTGCAACTTGGCATATATTAATGTCAATAACTGATCTTTCTAGGAAACAACGTTACTCATTTCAGTCAATGCCTTCTATGTTAGGGACAATAATTGATGAAATATCCTCGTATGTGTCTACCTAAATTTTACTAAGACGCTTAAGTAATTATTTTCTAAAGTGGAAATTTAAGTTTGTTTTCTATAAATTATTTAAAAGGAAAAAGTGCAGTAAAATAATAAAATTCCGTAAAATACAATTCGTCGTTCAGGTTTAACCTTTAACGATTCTTACCCCGGAAGCTGTCTCTGGGTTTTGACAAACTAAGTGTCTGATGTAACTATAAAATAAATTCAGTGCTTTTGAACGTTCATTTATCTTGTGGTGGTAGTGCTGTAAGCGTCTTCTGCTGCGTAGTGTCAAGCCGGAGAATCGCGTTCAATAAATTTGCATAACTGTGAAGCAAGCGGTGGGGTTCTCCGGCAAGCGGTTTCGGACAATCTGTCTTCAAACCCGGAGCTTCCTCGTGAACCTTCAGGAAACTCCCATTGCAGGTCTGTGTATTCCCTCTCTTTCCGCTGTTTAAATCGGGAAAGTGAAAGAGAAATAGAAAGTTTTTTTATCACTAGTAGTGTATATTTGTGTAAAGTGTACCCTTGCGAATAAAATGAGGTCAGAGATTGGAAGTATTGATACAGAAATATACAGACCGAGTTTAGCCTCTTATCGACATATTTGAAATTGTTGTTTTCGAAAGAAATAAAACTTTGAATTTATAACATTGGGGAATTTTCCCGTTTGATTTAGAACCTTGACTACCTGCTCTACCGTAAGATTTACAATAGAGTTAAGCAGTTAATGAGAACTATTTAGAACAAAACAAGTTTAGAATTCATTATTGAATCAGTTCCTCATTAAGAAGGCTGATAAAAAAACACTGTTTGGGCATTTTAGTTGTTAGGGGACAGCGGTTTTAAAATTAATTAAAAGTTTCTAAAAGAGGATTACCGCCTTAGGTAAGGCTTTGCTTTCATTGCTTTGCAATCAATAACAGGTGGTTTAAAAATCTAGAGACGTCAGTCTGGTACTTTTCTACTTTAATAATCGTTCTTTCCGTTATTGCTGACGGGCTGTACTTTTTTATTTCCCAATAGCGAATCAAACATTTTTCTTCATAGACAAAACTAATTAGAACAAGTAATTAATTAATTCTGTGCGGCAGTGACCGTTCCGTGGTTTCAAAGAAAAACTCATGTGATCGTTGCAATGTGACAAATTGCAATTTGCATAATAGATAGGGGTAATCTAAAATCAGGAATTATTGAATAATATTATTCGTTTATGCTGCAATTCAAATAATACAAAACAATTTTAGGAAACACCGCTCAATAAATTGTTACTAACATGGAAGTTTCATAATAACCAAGTAATTTTGGAAATCCATAAATTATGTTGAAATATTCACTTACAAATGACTGCAGTAAATAACATCCCTGAATCATGTTGATGTTTGCTATGAATAAAACTTGTACGGGATTGCACAGAACTGTATTTAAGTAATTTTTTTCCAAATTTTATGTAAACGTTGTTATGTTTGGTCTATTGGACTAGCGCGTTAATTGTATTATGTCGACCAATTTATATTATTTAGTGAACGTGGTATATATAATATAATATATGTTATAATACTTTTATTATTAATTTTAGGAGGAGAAACAAAAATAAATTAGTTGAATTTCAAAAGGTTAAATAAGATTTTGAATTGTATTATTTTGCATACTGCAATCATATTTTAAATTGAATAATAACTTTTAAAAATTATGAAAAGTTTGGGCGCCAGGTGACAAATTAAAAACTTGTCGCCAAATATTAACTTAAAAATATACCACGGTATAGCTCTCGAGCATGATTACTCCGCCACAGAAGTCGGTCCTTAACGTTTTGGAATTCTAAGAGGAAATGGACATTTAAAATGTATAACCAAATACGCAGCGAATTTCAGTTGGTTCTACACGTCAGGCGTTATACGTATTAACCTAAAAATGCCTTATAAAACTCTTAAACAAATTTCAGTTTTAAATATTATTTGGTGGTGTTTCCTTCTGTTCTCTGGTACTCACGTGCTTCCTGATTAGGTACGTAATAATTAGTTTACGTTTTATTAGGCAATCTCTTCACCCAAAACTCGTATTTATAATTGTACAAAACAAATACTTTATTAACATAAGCAATACTAATTAATTTTAACTTTTTTTAAGCAGATGAATAAATGCGTGTATTCACACCGAATTACAAAAATGCTCCCTTATACTGTTTTTTATCGACAACTTTGTAGCAACGGACAAATTCGCCATAACAACTATGCCTTAATTACACACAAATTACCATAGGATACTTGGATTAAATTACAATGTTGAAATTCATATTTTGACAGATAAATAATTAATATAAAATGTTCATATTTCGTCGGCGTCACTGTCCAATCAAGTTCTGATTTATAAAACACACTATACATATTCGAAACCAACCTCTAATACGCACTCTGCATTTCACGACAGTCAAAAACACATTTCCACAAAATGTTCCGATAATGCAGCAAACTCCTTCGTGACTTAATAAATATCAGAGCTAAGCTTATATCTCAGCTCAAGGCATTATATAGTATCTTTCCATATTTATTTCTTTGCATATATAAGCTTTTAAATAAGAATTTTTAATAATAATTTTCTTTTTTATAGGTTTTATCCAAATACGAACTTGGCAGTGTATCCAACCAATCAAGAAATTATCTGCGTCGTGGTCTGCCCTATATTACTAATCACAATGAAACCGAATTCCAAGACATCATAAAAATGAACGAGTATCCTGTATAAAGTCACATTAACCGAGCTAACGAGTAACAATTCATCACAATATATATATATAAGTAAAATAATAATCGACTTATTGAAAAGGAAAACTTGAACTAAATCTTAACAATTCTTTACACAAAATATTCACACATGTTTTATGCTGTTCTAAAATTTTTGGTTTAATATTTTCAGGATTGTCTATTAATCCCCAAAACCCAAATACCTCTTTCGGTACCTTGTCTTTGGGTTAGACAAAAACCGAAAATGAATTTATCTTCTTCTTATTTTTAGAATTATTGGCATAGCAATTAATTGGCATGGCAAATTCATTGACAACATATTCTTTTCTTTTACGCCTTTTCCAGGTTCTCCAATTTTGTATTTGATTATTTATTACAAATTCAATCGAAACTAAACTTTATTTAAAATGGCTAATGGAAATACAGCAGGTGGGATTTTACAAGCCCCGAAATCCTAAGAAATAAGCAAATACTGTTAACTGTTTGTCGAGAAATTTTCATACATATAACTACTGAAATTCAGCCAGGAATCTCAACAGAATTTCACTAATCGACAAAATGCAACTATTCGACATTTCAGACGAATAGGTCGGACTGTCTTTGGTATTTGGTAAAGTTAGCTGCAATGTATTGTATTGTATTGCATTGTGTAAAACTTATAATCACGTCCTTCAAAAAGTTAGTTCTGATTAGACGGTATATGTGGGTAACATTAGGTTGCAAGTAAAATGTCGATTTTTATGGGGTGTTAGACACACCTAGTTCTATATTGTATTGTATATTTGGTAATTATGTTATGTAGCTGTGTACTCCTAATTTATTATTTGAGTTGTGTGTTCCTATGTTATTACTAAAGCTGTGTGCTGAATAATGGTTCCGTGTGTATATAGTTAGATATTGAAGTGTGTGCTCAGTGTGTACTGCATGTTTGGAAGTTGTTATTTCAGATTTATTCTTGCTAGTGTTTCTGTATGCAGACTTAGACAGTCACTCTATATGGTTATTTGGTAATGTCGAACTTTCCATTGGGTATTCAACCTTTTAAAGAATTTGTTTAGCAGCAATCTCATTGAAAGGGCCAACACGGCCTGGTAAAGTAAACTTCCGCTAGAATTTATAACTAATCGATTAATGTTGTCCACATAATTTACATGTACGGCCAGGTCCACGTTATCCTTCGATCATATGTAAGCGCGTAGAGAGCAGAGGCGTACACATTATGTGGAATGATATAATGGAGTGTAGTTCGTAGAGATACTCCATTGTAATATGCAGGAATGTAGTAGTTTGCCAGTCAAATTGGAATACAAATGTTTGTCTTCCTTCTTCGTTAAATGGCGGTATTGGCAATTATTAATATTAGCAATCAATGTCCCCGTAAAGGAATATTGTGTCTAACATTAACCGTGTCCAGAAATATGCAAACCCATCAGAGTACTAGCCGTGAACAGCTTTTTACGTCCTACGTGCTTCTCCTCGCCGCTAAGGTGTAGGGGTAGAACCGCTCGGAAAATTACATAAATAGCAAGGAATTATGATAAACTCTTTCACTATCAAACTTTTGGCAGATTCTAAAGCCGTACACGATTTCTTTTTGTCTACACATCTCACAATAGCTAATAGCAGCATTCTTTCCTGAACGAACTTGGAACAATTTAATATGTAATGCAATTTACATGTAGTTAGAAAAGTTAGAAAATTATGTGTATGAGAATACGTTACAACTATTCGGAAGCTACTCTTAGTCGTACTATTTAGTAAAACTGGATGCTATAAATTTAATGAAGAGCATGGTCACAGACCATTATTAAACAATTCAATAAATTAGATGCTAAAATTAATTGAACAAAACTGTCTGAAGGGGATCCTAGAGCGACCTGGCAAACACAAATTAAAAAATTTTTTTTACATCGGCAAACCTATATTCTATATATATATACAATATATGTATATATATGCATATTCGTTTCGTTGTCAAGTCAATACGTGTAAAATATAATAATGTAAATTAGTAACAGAATATTATCGTTGTTGTGAGTGTGAGAAAATCAAACATATGTTCATTATGTTCTTAAAGGATGGCAGTTTGTAATACACAGAAACAATTTTCTTAAATTAATTCTGCATATGTCGTTAAAGTAAATTGATTTTACCTTTGGCAATTTTATATCACAAGTTCCTATAATTTTTTGATATTTCTTTCGCTTTTTTTAAATTTTGGATATGCTGTCTAGTAGTTGTTAAAAGCCGATTATTAATGTAGCTACAGTGGCAATAGAAAACACTAGTTTTAGCCTATTTTAAGTTGCTTTAGTAGCGTCTTAAGGCGTTTTTATAATTGACACTCAAATAATAATTGTATAATATAGAAAAGAAACTCAGTAAAATGGTACGCAAAATGGAATTATTTTATTGCCTGGCTGCTTACAGTTCTAGAAACCCCAACAGAATACTAATTGAGTTGGATTAACGTAGACCTTTTACAAATTAAATTTACGTTAAAACAAGAATATTCAGCGTTCTTGTAATATAAATATTATACAATGAATTTAGTTCGAAGAATAAATATATAAGGGAATTTTCATACAACTAAATTAAACATGTATTGTTGCTTCGTAAACTTTGATTATCTAGCAGTAAAATATTAAATAATATTATTTACATTACAAGGTAAATATTGAAGATCCTCCAGTTTAGGAATTTATACTTTTTAGATACTGCAGCTTGATTGTTGAGTTACGTAGCACTTTTGACATTGGACGCCATTGTTTAATATCTGATGAAATTCGTTAACAATAAGATAAAAATATTTTTTATGTAAACTACAGACTGTTATGCCCAATTAATTTTACTTGGTAACCTATCCATTTCTAAAAGGACGTCGAAAAGAAATTATATATAGTTTTCTAATATTTTGACAACAACGTGAGTTGTTACTAGCCAAAACATTTGATTTATAGAAAAAAGGTGGTGTTTAATTTGCCTCGTACACTTAGCACTAGCACAATACTTTATTTATGAATTATGATTATTGGTTCTGAAAATTTGATAAAGTCACTACGCAATGTGCTGTCAAAGAATAGTCCAAATCAATTTTGAATTCAGTTAGTGGCTTAATGTAAATTTTTAAAGCAGAACTTTTCTCATTTTGACTGCTTCATGGTAGCCAGGTTGGGACTAAAACTTGTACAATATAATGTGTTCACTAATGACAGTCAGCCAAAACTCGCCGAAATCATGTCGTATTTTACGTTTTATATTTACTTTATAATCTAGGATACTTTATTAAGAGGCGGCCGCGGGCTAGAGGTTAGCGCGTTAGACTTCTACGCCGAAGGTCCTGGGTTCAATTCTCAGTACCGGAACGGCCGTGCTTCCTCGCAAGGCAATGGCAAACCAGCGAGGTATTCTGCCTAGTAATTCTTCTCTGGAGTAGAAGTATTTACATTTCCCGTGGTTCGGAGCCCACGTTAAGCTGTAGGTCTTCTATGCCTGTGTACTTTAAATGCGCAACACAGGCATAGGAGAAAAGATCGCTACGTTTCGAAAGAGATAAAGCAATCAAAGAAGAAGAATTAAGAGCCTTTCTGTATACTTATTTTTTATCTGTTTCACTGTGGTTAACATTTTCTATTTATTAAGATATATTGAATACACTTGCCCTTACACTATGGTACTATAACTTATGCCACCCTCGAAACATATATTCAACAACAACTTCACTCAGTTCGAAATATGTGATAAAATAAAGAGGTGCTAAACCGGCAGTGCGCGATCTACTTTACAAGTGACTATTAAACGATTGCTGTTAGGCTTAGATTAACACGTAATATGCACAATTTGACGTATACAGAAATATATTTTAATACAAGTGACTACCTTCAAAATAAATTCACAATGTTACCTTAAATAGCTAAAGGCGTAAAAGAGAATTACTATGACTGTTACACGGGTGAGACAGTTTTGACAAAACTGACAACCGTTTTACTTCTCTAAGTCACTTAAAATTACTGGCTTATACTAGATTTGTCTCTGCTGTCAGGAGTCCGAACTTCATAATAGTACGAATGCTATCACATTATTTTCATGTTTTGTATTTTTTTTACTTATTTAACGGAGTAGCTAAATGTAACTTTACTAAAGCTTATTCTTCTAGTTCATGCAATAATACAAAAGGAATCATAGTTTATAATTTAAACTAATTGTCACCCTAACATGGTGATTTGTTTATTCCCAACACTCGTTGGCATTCTCAGAGTATTCGTCGTTTCCTTCCCTCACTTGATAGGTGTCTTCTTATTCGAATTATTGTTTTCACATTATTCTTGGCGCATTCATACGATTTACTGGTATCAAAAACAATTCTTCTTTTTCTTCATTTACAGTAAGTACTTTATGGGTAAATTTCGACATCGTCTTTTGTTAAGTTTCATCGCTGTATCTTGCTTATTTCTCGAATTAGGCAAATATAATTTCTACGTTCTTGAAGCAATTTTTTGATAAGAATATAGTGGCGTACTCAATTCAATTTTTTTTTTCTTGAAATCCTAATTACAACACGAAGTTGTATTTTTTCTATCGATCTCATAGTTGGCTATGGCATCACAGTGGCGTAGCCAGAGTTGGCCCTTGGGGAGGGATACACCGTTAAAAAATAATTACATAACGGTTGGCCATGGAATAATAAAATAATGTCTAATGCAAGCTTTATATACCAATTGACATTTAGGTACAGCCTTAGTTAGGGCGTACAATGGGCCAAATATGGCCTAAGTGCAGAGAGATGCTTGGAAAACCGCGTCCTAGACCTCACTCTTTCAAATCATCATCGTCGTCACGGTACAATAATAAAAAAAAATCCGCGAGCTTAGCTCTCAACGTATACCTATAGTAACTGTTTATTTGCGTTTTTTTTTTATAGATTGTATGGAAAAAAGTGCAAATATTAAAGAATACTTAATAAGAACAATATTTTTAGAATACTAGTCTTTATTCAACAAAAAACATTATAAACCAAAATCTAAGCGCCGTGGTTTTTTTTGCCAGTTCGTCAAATATTTCATCTACGTCAACTAGTATTTCCAGGTGTATCGTCAACATTGCTAAACCGTTAAGTCGATTCTAAAACGGAGAAATCAAACAGTATGATTAGATGTGTTTTGATTCAATTTAATGTCGCAAACTTTCGTTCTGGTGTGGCTGTTGAAACTGTGCAGAACATTTTTAGCAGTCCATGAATGTTTGGAAATGCAATGTTACTGCACATATCTCGTAGGTCTACGGTTCGTTGTTCTTTAACTGGAAGCCTGCTTAACCTTTCGACCAGTTTTACTTCAGCAAATATGCAGCTTTTGGAAACTTCTGGGAGAAAATGGGTTATCAATTCTTCAAACGAATCCGTGGACGGTTTATGTTATACTCATGCCAGTATTTATTTTTGTAGAAAATACAGATCCATGTGGTTTTTTATATTTTGTTACAAAACATGTGGGGGAGTTTATATTGCAAGATTTTAAAAGGAAACAATATGGCCAAATTTGAGTAATTTAGATTTTGACAAGCAATAGTAAATAATGTAAATTTATTGATCCTAAAACATTCTAAGATTTCTAATTTTGTTTACTTATTTTTTAAGATTTTAGCCCTGGGGGGGGATATATCCCCCATATCCCCCCCCGTGGCTACGCCACTGTGGCATCATGAAAAGGAGGATTTTTTCCCATTCCACTGCTACGCAGTAATTTATAATATTTTATAGTTGTCTAGTAATAGGCTTGCGTCATTCAGAATTGCGTTGTTACATTACCAATCTTTTGATTGACATAATTAGTCACGTTTAATTGTTGATTGTTTGATTGTTGCCTATAATTCATGTTAAAACTGCGAAATTTCTTATGAAAATTACGAGAAGTATGATATAGTGAATGTTTTATTCAAAGTAATTATAATTCTGATGCTAAATACGAAATATACTTAAAATCGATACCTAGAAAAAAGCAACCTAATTAATCTGTTTCTGGAAGACTAAAAGAAAATCTCCGTAAGTATGGGACACTTAACAAACTAAAACCAAAGAATTGTAATATGAAAGATTCCAATGTGATTGGAATGACAGTTGCAACTCTTTGGATTACAAGCCGTCAAATTGAAGCGGAATGTGGTATATCACGACGGCGAGCACTATCAGTTTTGAAGAAACACAAATTTCCACCTTATAAAATATTGATCTGGTACCTGCAACAAATTCAGCAAGATCCATTGTTCTTTAGAAATATCACTTGGACGGATGAAGTATATATTAGCATATATTATATATATATATATATATATATATATATATATTGCTATGTTATATTATAATAAAAATAATTATTAATTATTATATTGTCCCACGTTGGGTAGCGCCAAAATAGATGCTATGATAATTATAAAATTAGGTTTTAATATTTTCGACCCACGTTGATGGCGTCATAAATAGATGCTGTGAATAGCCCATAACATAACAGAAATATTTAAATTTATAAACTTTGCTTTACGTTGCGTTCATAAATATATGTTGTTATGCCGTTATACCGTATGATTTACATTACAATTAAGCTAATTAATTTTATTTTCAGACATAATCTGGAATACAACATCAAAAACAGCATCCTTTTAACACAATCGAAGCATAACATAGGAAAATTACATAATCTAGCAATCACAGCAAAAAAAAAAATATATATATATATA
>JABXWE010046581.1:0-29181 GCA_014611495.1 Limonius californicus
TTATCACAAGCCTTTTCAACTAAGGAGATTGATTCTGGTACTGTGTTTCGATATTCTGCTGGTATCACACAGGCGGTAAGATATGGTTGATATATTCCTTGTTTGTAGTTCCCCCATTTTTTATACCAAATGTATTTGTATTCAAAGCTTTTGGCTATCACTGGTTCCTTTTTACCCCCAAACCAAAACTGACAGTACGTTAGGACGGTGGGTTCGATCCTATCAATCATCCCCAAAATCCTCACAGTAGGACCAAGTCTGTTATTCTGCCGTGCGTCCAGATAGGCCCCAAACAGCTGAAACGTCCCATTACTGGTACGAAGTGTTTGCCAATAAATATTATTAAACTCTAAATCAAACATGCTTGGGAATCGGGCGCAAGTGCTGTTGAAACCCATCGGTTTATTCTTGTTTTTGTTCCAGTAAGCTATGGGCAAACTCGGCATCCGCTTTTGAATATCTTCCACCAACATATCTTCGGACAAACTCGGGCTCTTGTCGATGAAGGGTTCTTCGTCGATCGCTTCTGTCGTTGAGTCTGCATGTCTCGTTAGGGGATCCAGCCTCTTCTGCAGGAGAAGCCTGCTGTTTAGGTGCGGAACGCGGACTTCTAATGGAATACTCCTTAGTTGCAATATGGCGATCACCACCAAGCCCCACAGGAGGAAAAGCCCAAGGATCCTGGTTATGAAGCGACCTCCGCCGGGACTCTTTCCTCCTGAACAGCAGTTCATCTTGGCGCCTGTATATACCTGAAAGAAAAAATTCGTTAAAATGTGTTTTACTCCAAAGGGAGATTAAAGGAATATGTCTATCACAACTGGTTTATTGTTTATAATAATACTGTACAAGTGGTCAGCAAGGTGATAAAAATATATAGCTCAGTTTGAGAATAAACAGATTAGATCTTAAAAACAATAAGCAATAAAATTACTTAATTAGCACCTTGTTAATAAATCTTAAATAATACTAGACTCACTTTAAACGGAGTAAATTTCCGATACATATTAGAGGTAAAATAACACTACCACTGTTGAAAATTTGAAGACCACGACCTGTCACTAACACTAACTAACTGAATTTGAACTGTATTATAAGAAGCTAGCAAGGATTATTTACAATAACAAATTAAGCGTGAATACACAAGATAAGCTGGCATTTATTAACATCAATAATATTCATTGTGACTCACAATCCCAAACAGTGCGATTGAACTGCGAGCGATCAGATTCCATTTCGATCCTCAAATTGCTACTAAATCATAACCGTGGCGAAGCAAAGAGTTTTTCAAGAAACTAGTGGTTAAGTGCAAGTCGGCGACTTTCAACATCGCTAATTATTTACCGAGAAGAGGACAAACCAGAGAAGCGATTTGCTATGTAATTTGTAATTGTCTGTTAACTACAAGACAGCAAAACTTCAATTACGTTGTCGTTTTCCAACATGCTGGAGCAATTTGCAGAGTCCGAGGACCATAAAAACGGCGTGTGTGTGTGTGTGTGTGTTTGTGTATTAATTACAGCCTAGGTTGCTACATATTTCGAACGAGATAACTCGTGGAGCTGGGAATTAGTATAATGATGGATGCGATGCAGAAGGACGTGCTCTGGTAGCTAATAGGGGAGCCATCGCGAGAACGACAACATTCTTGCATGCCGGAGCGCTGACCTGGTCAGTGATCCTGCATAAGATCATCTTCCCAGTCTCTTCGGGCAAAATCTGTTCAAATACAGGAAGATGAGGCCTGTTCGATATACGAAAGCCTATTAACCTTGTTTCCACGCTGTCCTGAGCTTGTTCGAACCCATCAGCAACTCGATCCATATTTATTCGATAAACCAGCCTCGATTTTAAAATCTTTTAGGTCGTGACCCTCTACTGATAAAAATTGTGTAATATTTTTATGTGTACATATTTATTCACATAAAAAAGAAGTAAATTCAGTTATAATCCTATAATAATTATAGCAAATTGATAACGAACTAAATTGTGATTAAGAAAAACAGTGACCCATTTAACTCCTTTAAAAAACACGAGAATGATGAGACAGTGGAAGGAGAAAAGGATAAGACACGAAAGGGATATAATAAGACAGGGGAGGGAGAGTAGGACGGGGCACTGGCGGGGGAGAATGATAATACACAGGAGGGAAAGGAGGATAGGACATGGGAAGGCGAGAATTATTAGGGACTGGAAGAAGAAGAAGGTAAGGTAAGGTAAGAATAAGATCTTGGAAGGAAAGAAAGATAAGACACCGAAATATGAGTACAAGAAGATATGAGAGGGAAAGAATGACAAGACAGCGAAGGCGATAAGAATAAGACACGAGAAGGAGAGACAGGTAATATAAAGATGGGAAGGAGGATGAGAAAATGGTTATGGTTAAAGAAAAGGAGTGGTATATAAAGATGCAAGATACAACGAATGTGATGTTAGGAGAGGAAGAAATTGAGAAGTAATAAATACTGATGATTGCTGCTTGTAGGTTTAGCAAAATCGTTAAAATGTAAATGATGCCAAACTGCAGGGGGTCGGCAACCCACAAGCCGCATGCGGCCGTCTGGAACATCTCGTGCGTCCCTCGTAGTTTTGTCAAAAAACTTCTTTTCCTACAGCCTGCGTATTGTTTCGTAGAAAAACCTTATCGTCCCGTTGTGGCGGTCAATTTCACCACTTATTTTTTGTCTTACTGGTGCTATTATTATTATTATTGATGGAACCGTAACCCCTTAACTCGAGAGGTCGTGAGGTGGTAAATTATTTTATACCACTTTTCCTCCCTGTTTCTCCCTAAAGCAATCAACATATTTTACTTTTATCGTTCTTTATTTTAACATTTATTTGCTTCGAGGGCCAACTGTCGATTGTCACATTTCGATTGAATTCTTCTATTGGTTTCACTAATCGCACAACTGATTGTACAATAGTAAATGTGTGACGTGGTATACCAGAACTTAACACAATCCCAACAGCTCGCAGGTATTCACCGGAAGGGTAGTGACTGCCATCTCGTCAGCTGGCACACGGAGCGGAGGGTACATATCTAGAACCCCGCCATCTCAGTTCCAATGCCCTTCGCGCAAGAACGGATTCAAGATTTCGTGTATCGAAAAATTAACCACTTTCCACTTAAGGATTAAAACAGTGGCATTGGTTGCATAGTTAATCTTGCAAAAACCCTTTTCTTGCCCGTTGCCACTTAGTGGTTACTCAAGTGGTCCGACCCCTCGAAAAGGTTGCTGACCTTTGTCGATCTGTATAGTTCAAACCGACGCGCAGTTTACCATCATGGGGCGGGTAAATATTTTTTAAAGATTTATAACGGCAAATCTTCTTAATTCCTCGTCCATATTTTCTTTTATTTCGCATAGATACTTTTCATTATTTGCTTGTGGTATTAGAAGTCCCTGCAGTCTCTTATTTCTATCAGGTTCATACCATTTTATTTCTATATCTGCTCGTATTTAGCTGAGAACCATCTATGGGTTTCTCAAGTATTAGAGGTACCAACATCACCCTACGGCCTACGGTGTTTAAATCTAGATTAAGAAGACGGCAACTTAGTTGCCGAAATACGTATTTGGTATTTCTAAATATTGTGGTGGTAAGGGAATTTAATCCGATTTCTAGACTGAATCCATAAAGTCTCCGCAGTAGATCGGTGTTTCTTCGTATCTCCCTCAAGATTCCTTCAGGTGGAATATGCGCAACTTCTACAAGTTCAATGTATCCACCTTACATTATATCTATCCAGTAGCATCTGCGTGGCTTCGCCTGCGGTTCCCCTCATGATGGATATGTTAATTTATATTTCCCTTAGAATTCAAGACTCATTAACATGTCTCCCTTTCAGCATCACTCAGAAGGTATGTCATCCTCACTAGTTTTCTGCTCACCTCAGCCACGTGTTTCCCCTAGCTCCATTTTTCATTAGCGGTCCTTCTTGTTCCTTGTTGGTGTTTTTTCTAATCTCCATTAGTACTCAAGTTCCTTCTATGGTTAAAATGCTTCCCTTTCTTACGTCCTGCGGTGCTTCGAAATCTCTCAATGGGTGTTAATCCTCAGTTTGATCAGTAGTTAACATTCTCAATTCTTCTTTCTTACCCCGGCTTGGTCCACTTCTGGATATAAGCCTCTGCTTTCGACGTCAAGTGTTCTCAAACAATCTAATCCAATTTCTATCGACAACCTTTTTGGTGTAATGGGCCCATCTGCTCTGAGGTCTAGCAACGCTCACCTTCGTTTGTCCACCTTACAAATTTAGATGTCCATCTATTCGTATGAGCCTTGCGATATGTCCTATTACCCTTAATTACTTTTGCTATATTTGTTACTTTATCTGGAAGACGTATAGACATTATACTTGTTGTTTGTGTCATTTTCAGTTTTTCAGCACTTTCTTCTTGCAAGGGGCATTGTCTCTATTTGAGCAGTTGTTACCGAGAGAACACAACTACATTGACCTTTCTCTGTAAGTTAATGGGAATATCCCCCTTTTCTAATATGTAGTTTAATTTTCCGAAGGTTGTACCATCCTCGATTGCTCGGAGGTAACTTCTCTTGTGCCTTTCCAGCAACACTAAGAATCTCTTCAGTTCCGCGTTAACATTCCGTTTAACCTTTTCCCAGTGGCACAAGTTTTCTCATCAGCACTCGAAGACCCATCAAATGGATATATCTGGTATTCAGAGTTGCACGCATTGCCTTCTAGTTGATCTCTTTAACTAACGATAGCATATTGGCCAATCCAGACGAATTTATGACTGACTCTTCTTAATGATTAAATTGAAACACAACGAATAGTGCATTTGGAGATTATCCTCAATTATTGTACCGTGGCTTCAAGAATTACGATGCACGTAATGCAATAAAAACATTTTCCGGCTCGAATTTGATTCCAGTGATCCCCGACGGCCTTGCTGTATTTTATATCGGATAGACACGCTACACCTATATACAACCGTAATCGAACGAGCGTTAAACATAATTATTGATGCAAGTTAGCCGTGAATGCTGTGATTGCGGTTTCTGCAATACTTATTAAAAATAATGGTCTTAATAGTCATTATCAAGGTCGGCGGATGCAGCGTAAAAATGCGTGCCTAACCGCGGAAAATTAACGACCCAAGTCTCAAATTACGCAAAGACAATGAATAATGTAATAAAACTAATGCAACATCTGTATCCAAATAACCCACATAACTGCAAGGTAAAGGCTGCGTGCATAGAATTAGTAATTTGTGATAACCTGCATTATTGGTTGCCTCAAGGCTGCGACATCTTAAAGTCCCAGTTGTCTATTGTTGAAGACATTCAAATTGATTTACATTTTCTGATGGCCCCTCGTAAATGCTCGAGCGCAAGAGTTGCTGATAATCTAGTCGTAACTTCGTTATAAAATTTAATGAGATGGTTAAACCTCGAATTATCTAACATCAATAATGACTAACGTAGTAATTTATTAAATTTAATAAAGTTAATAATGGGTACCTCGGTGGCCTTGTCAAGGCTAGAGACGCCATGCGATGAAAACAGCTATATTTTGAAAGCTTCCTGTACAGTTGTTTAGCAATATTATTTTCATCAAACTTCGTAATTTTTTTAGCGTTCAAAATAAAAGAAACGCAAACGAGTTGTTTGTTGTTGTGGCAAGTTTACCTGACCTGGAACAACTGGATTAAAATTAAAAAAGCAAATAAGCGTCTTTCTAAAAATAAACAGCTCTTCTAAGCGTGTCTTCCTATCCGAGCTAATTAAGGAGATGGCCAAATATGCAAACCTGCTTTGCTTGACATGCTAATAACAGTACACGCAAAGAGGAATACAAAGCTGAGGCTTAATTTTATCTTCGGCAAGATATAACTGTAAAAGCTGGGCAACCATTGGAAATATTTTTATGCCGAGTTTTACACATTAAAATTATAACATTTTGACTTGAGAAGAATCGTCCGAGTATTCAAAACGTTCTTACAACACCAGAACATGTTAAACGAGTATTCTCCGTGTGTTTGAGGCTTCCTCGGTACGTTCTCACGCAATCACGCAACCTTTAAAAATAAATACAGCCACATTTAATGCATGTGCATAATACGATAAAAGATAAACATTAAATCAAGAGATAATTGAGGATGTAGCTTATATGAGTGTGTTCGATCCCATGCCTCATGCAAATGAAATTTAATAGCGTCTTCATGAGCTTGAACCACGTCACGTAGATAAGTGTATCATCAATTTACTTGCAAGTACTGAACAAATACAAACATATATCAATATGTCAGCCGCGTTAAATTTCTAACGCTAATAAAAAAAGAGGAGTCGACAGGAGAATTATTAATAGCCGACATCCTCAACCTCGCGGCGTCGATTTAAATTTAATCACGCCAGCCATGGATCGCCATCTTTCTTCAAGTTTTAGCCCAAGGTTTAGCACACATCAGCAACGTCTGATTACCACGGAAAAATCGGTTTTGGTTTCTTCCATGTGGGATGAAGTTACGTCGTGGCGATTGCACGGATTGCTACAGATGTTAGCTTGTTTTTTTAGGAAAGCAAAACATGAAAGGGGAAATTTACACATAAATCACCGAGGAAAGACGTAAATCTCCGAGGAGTGATTTATTAGTGTTGGCTGCTAGTTGATCTTTGAAGAAGGCTTAAATTCTTATTAGTTATATGTGAAGTAAACTGATCTAAGATATGCAAGATTTTGATGAGTCTGCCAGGGATGCGAAAGGCACCAATTTTGGATGTACTGAAATACACATATTTGGCTTCTGTTTGCTATAGTGGCAATCTAATTAAGTTTATACATAGTAATGTAATAGCGTGGTGCAGCTATAAAATACAAAAAATTAATGAAATTTACCAGAAAAATGTAAATACAAACATAACAAACATGTATGGCTCGTTAAAATCCTAATTTTGCAGAGCAAGACTATCAGACTAGAAAAAACCCAAACGCCAAAACGTCCTGAAAATTACATTTTTACCTCTGTAGAAAGTTTAGCAACACGTTAATGAAGGTCGTCTAATAAAAGCTTCTTCACGTTTGAATTTGATCAAAGGTTTCTCGTCGCAAATGTCAACAGTGGAAATATGCAAATTTCTATTAGCAAATGTCAAATGTGCATAACCGACAAATATTAAAAAAAAATTTAAATTCGGCGACAGTTTGTAGATTGAACTTAAAAAATGTCGAGATCTTTCGAAAAGAGCAGAGAAACTTTACAACTTATAAAATATTGCAATATTGGTATTTTATAAGAAAGTCAAGAAGAAGTCTGAAATTTATTTAAACTTTAAGGTGAGCATCCATTTATCCATGTAAAAGCAAAAAATAAATAAATAAACTGTCAGTTAACAGTTGTGGGCTTGGTTAAAAATAAATAAAGAAATATTACCTCAAAATTCGACATTCGAAAGCCAATCAGACTTCTCCGAACTTACATATATAGTAATTTGCTCACACTTCTTGTATCACTCAGTACACGTGTACGTCTTGTTAAAATTTGTCTTCTTAGAGGTAAATTACCTACTATTCAAAAAAACTAGAAGAAAATCGCAAAACTTCACTTAATAATGGTAGATGTAAATCGGCTTTCCGAGTCGTATTGTGAGGTTATGATTCATCATCACACTTGTCAAAAAATACAAATTTAATGTCACTTTTTCTACTTCAAAACTGGACATGAAAATGACAATAGATGACTTGGCTATTTGCAAACATGCCTAAATATTGTCAATTAATTGTAAAACTTATTAGCTGATGTCGTCTGCAGAAATGTATTTCTTAACAATAATTTTCATGCTATTTGCATGATTTTCCTCCACATTTGGGATATGAAGCAATTTTTTAAATATTCTCTATGTTGTGGCCAAGATTTCCTTTAACTTCCTACATGTTGTAAATATTTCCCTGGCTTCTGTGTGATTTTGCAATTATTTTGTTCACGCGGTGCTAACTGGATTTTCTCAAAACATCATTAGTTTTTTTGGGATTACCCAGTATTTGTCAAGTTTTCGCCGGCATTTATTCTACATTTTATCAGTTAGGAATTCTCAACATATCTGTAAATATTTGTAGATTGCCCCGCTTTCCAAGAATTTACTAGTTTCCTAATTTTTAGGAAAATTCCAAAAGTAACCTTATACGAGGGCAGCTTTTAAGTTTGTATAAAAATTAGGAAAGAAAAAATTTTTTGGAGCAAATTATTTTATTGCTTTTCAAAATATTCATCTTTAAGATTTATACACTATTGCGTGCATGCAAACCAATTCTCGAAACATTTTTTCCATTCTGAAGTATCTCAAAAGCATAGTTTCTGAAGGTTTCTGAAGGCTTCATCAGCTCCTTGAGGTGATGAAAATTGCAGTCCACGCATTTTTTGTTTCACAAAGAAGTCGTTAGGCGATAAATCAGGTGAATGCGGGCAATAGGACATTAATTCGATGTTTTTCTCCTTCAAATAATCAATTGTTTGACGTGCTGTGTGAGAGCTGACATTGTCATGATGAAGAATGGTGCGACTTTTTCGGATGTTTTTCCTGATTTCGTCGATGAGTTCTGGCAAACAAATTGTTACATACCATTCAGTGTTAACTGTTCTTCGATCCTCTAAAGGAATGGTCGCGACATGTCCAGTACAACCGAAGAAACAAGCGATCATTTTCATGGAAGCGCTTCGTGAACGAACAACTTTTGTAGGATTCGGTTCATCTTGGAACATCCAAACAGTGGATTTTTGTTTAGTTTCCGGTTCATACGAATATATCCAAGTTTCGTCGCCTGTTACAATGTTGTATACGCGTTTTCCACTTCCTCGGTCGAATTTTTTCAGCATTTCCTTACACCAATTAACACGAGCCTTTTTTTGAGTTTGGGTCAAATTGTGTGGAATCCATAGGGAACAGATCTTTTTCACGGCTAAATGTTAATGCAAAATCGAATGTACTGCAGTCTTCGATCTGCCTAAGCATGCCTCTATCTCACTGTAAGTCACATGCCGATCGTCTTCAATCAAGTTGCACACAGCATCGATGTTTTTTGGAAAAACAACCGATTTGGTCGACATTCACGAAATTCATCACTGACGGACACACGACCACGACGAAATTCTGCAAACCAATTGTAAACAGTCTTTTCTGATAGTGCTTCATTACCAAAAGTTGAACGAAGCTATTCTATGCATTGTGGATGAGTTAGGCCTTTACTGAAATCTTAAAAAATCATCTAACGAAAAGCTTCACGTGAAATTTCCATTTTATCACAAAATTGTTTTTTTAAACGCTCACTCTAAACAAACTATTCGGTCAATTTCTGTTTTCATAATAACAAATGTCAAATTTTACGAAAATAGTAATGACACATCTCAATAGCGCCACCTAGTGGGCGTTTGTAGAAACTTAAAAGGTTGCCCTCGTATTACAATAAATTTTCCAGGATTTTATTCGATTTCTCAACAGAGTCCACAGGACTAATCCTTCTAAGAACCACCTTGTGTATTCAATATTTCCTTAAAATTTAAATTAAAATCAAAAATCTCAGAACTGTTCACATTTTCAAGTTTTCCATCAGCTTTTCTACGATTTCCTTGAGTAGTTGAAATGTCCATAAGATTTACTCAGTTTCATTGAATCACAACAAATCCTGCATCCTTCAGTAAATTACCATGGATTTGCCAGCATTTCGTTACATTTGCCATCATTTGCTTGTGATTTTCATATCTTTGTCCAAAATTTCATCAATACATCCTAGGATTTTCAAAAGAGGTTCTTTAAATGGCCTTCATACTTCCTCGGTTTTCTAGCATTTCCTTAGTTTTTCTAGTTGCTACGAAACACTGACTGCTCCACAATTTTCGTAGGGTTTCTCGAATTCTCAGAATTTTCTTACTTCTTAAATTTTCTTAATTCCTGCTCAAACTTTTACCACCGGTTTTGTTTCTTAGGAGCTCCTTAAATCCAAACCTAACCTCGTTTTAACTAATCGATATTTCCTCAGACTTCATACGTTTCGATCTTCAAGATTCTATTAAATTTCTTCTTTGTGAATTTAAATTTCTTCAATTTTCAACGATTCATATATGTTAAGCTAAATCTCACCGAAATATCTCCATGATACTTAATAATTTCCACCAAAATTCGCTGGAATGTTCTTATAATATCCTACATCTACTAGAATTTTGCTAGATTTCCTTGAATCCGATAAAACTTGCGTAATTTCTTGGGACTTCATCGCGATTTCCTCTTGATTTTATTGAATTCCACGAAAATTATCTGAAGTAAAATTCCCAAGATTTCCTAAGTCATGTATATTGGTATGTCTAAGCGAGGAAGTACTGCTGAGGTTGGTCCTACATATTTGTACAGCTGTATCTTAGGAGAAATTGGTAAGAGTGTGATTTTTAAAACATTTTAATAGATAAAAATCAAACCTAATAGACAATGGGTAACGAAAATGGGCCATAAATATTAATATTGTCCCAAACGTACAATATGAAACCGGCGATCACTATCAGCACTTCCTGGATTAGAATTCCACAATGTGAAAGCGATGGTGTTGTATTACACTATTACGACCGATTCTGGATATCTCGTATTTAGAACACAATAAAATTGTTATCGTTTACAACCATCATTACCCAGAGGCAAGGTTTTGGGAAATAATCCTTAATGACACGTTGGAGAAAAACATTAAGGAAGAGCTCGAGGTGGCCTTGCGTAACTAACAGACTGAACTCACTGATTCGGGAGATGCTCTCAATTCAAGATTAGTTGCTAGCAATCCGAGATTAATCAAGCAAAATGCCAAGTGAACGTTTCTAGAACTCGATACATAACTAACCATCTTCCTTTCTATTAAAACCGCGTTCCACATTCTTCTGCAGCTGGTAATGTACGGCTGGCTGTATTTAAAATTGCAATTTTCGTTGCAAAACAGCCAGCCGGTGCCATTCAAGTGAGAGCTGACATGATAATACCATAATAATTACTAAACCTATGTACGTGATTTACATTCCACCTCAGAAATATGACGAATCCGACGAAGAATCCTTTCTAACGAGTAAAATCTCGAAGCGTTAAGCCGCTAACGAAGAAGCATTTCACCCAAAACAATCGAGACCTTTTCAGAGACCTGATTAAAATCTAGAAGAAAGTGGTATAATATCTGTTTATGGCACGATTGGCGATGTGTAGGAGGAGCATCAGATTGTACTTTCTTTAAATGGCCATTGTCTGCTCGTTCAATTTCCTACTTAGGCAATGGTGCCTCAAAATTGATTTATTTTGTTGTTATCTGACGAGCTTTCAGGGAATCGAGGCACGTAATATTCGGTAACGAATGCGATTTATTTAAGATGCACTTAAGAATCCGCAAACATGTGTTGAGATGCTGCAAACGAAAGGAGTGCAGCTTGTAAACATCTTCGTAACTTCTTCATTTTTTGCGTTAGTCATGCTTTCTAAAATAACCTCGGAGCGCTTGTTTTCGTCGTTTATGAGATTCGAAATGAGTTGTAACTAACCATACAGTACTGGTATAGGAAATACCCGAATAATTTAGGCACGAAACTTCTTCTGAATTACAAACATTATCCAAATGGACATGCCCGTGCTTCTAAAATTCCGTAAATATGTGTAAATACTGCAGTAGAGGCCTAATCAAGGGCCTCCTTTGAATAATTACCAAACTTATTGAGCAGCCTGAAAAATAAAAATCAATAAAAGCCAGGTCGGGAGACCTAGTTGGCCATAAAACATATTTACTTTGCACGCTCGGCGAGTGTTTACGTTTTGCCAAGCGCATTTACGACCATTTCAATTGAAACACATTTGACATTTATTAAACAATGACAATGCTCGATAATTAATGATAATGAAACCGAAAATTATAAACAAATTGAATAATTAACACCTGGTTGATTGATTAAAAATGCCGTATTCATTATATCTGCAATGGAAGTTCGTTAATATAAAGGCTTTCACAATATTCAAGCACTTACAACATGATTATTAGTCAATTATCTTCGTATTGCTTTCTACCTAAATGTGTGCTATATCTGCGATTACGGCTTAACACCAAAGCTAAAAGGTAATCTACGATATCTGATTATACAGGGTGTATCAGAAATAGGTACAAATATTTAAACCAGTAATAAATAGATTGGCTCAAGTAGAATTCAATGGTACCTACTATTCATTTTTCAAAAATCGTTAAGTTAATTTTTTTGAATTAAAAAATAAAATAAAATTTTGTTTGAGAACTGCTGATGATACATCGAAAATGCATTTAAGCTGTAGAAGGTTATTACCTAATTTAAAGTAAATCCAAAGTGGCAAACACGTAAAAACTTGTCTGGTTTGTGATAACAACAATAGACTGAATAGAAATTACTGACCTACCTAATAGTACTGGTTTGTGGCCGGTGATATCAAATTTTTTTGCACTTCTATCTTACACTCCTTTGTATAACATGTCTTTGAACTCAAATTTTGTTATTATCCTGCGGTACTCAAACAATTTTGGGCCAAACTATCAATTATTATTTTCTCATCTCCTCTCAAGGCCCCATTACCAAAGAAATGTTTTTTCTAGTTTGTATATATTGTAATCTACCATCAGATTCAATATTTGTACCTATTTCTGATACACCCTGTATACATTTAAAGCAAATAGTGTGCTGTCGCCATTTTAGTTACGTAGATCAACATAGAAGGTATTCTAGATTTTTATGAGCATGTTTATACAGTTCTCTTAGACCCGATTTAAAAAACTTATCTTTAGCTAATGCTTCCTATTGTTACAGCTTAATACAAGTACGAAAGTGTACGACTATACTATATACTACTATACTAGTATACTATATACTACATCGGCTTGTCAGATTTCGAAATAACCCGTTTTTGATTGTGGTGTTATGATCTAGTATTGCGATATTTAGATTCTATGCTGTTGTAACGTTTTGTTTCTGAACAAATTGATGGATTCTTCTTCCAAAACTAGTCTGTAAGGTTTACATTGTCTTCTTCTTCTTCTTCTTCTTTATCTTTTCCCTCTTGTACTTACAATGTAGCGTTTTAATTAGAGTCCTCTATCCATTTCTTCAACTCTCTTCTGTTCCTGGCCATGTTGTTTACTTCCGCTATTATTTTTCCTCGTTTCTGCACTCTCATGTAGTCTTGCCATTGTATCATTGGCCTGCCTTTTCTTCTTTTACCTATTATCCCCGTCTCCGTTATTCTTCTGGGTATCCTGTCTTCTGTCATTCTTTTTAGGTGACCGTACCATCCAATCTGTTTCTTCTCTATGTCATTTCCTAGTGGAAGAAGTTTTAATTCATCTCTGATGCTCTTGTTTCTCGCGTTGTCCCTTTTTCCTTTTACTTTTCTTAAATATCTCATTTCAGCTGCCATTATTTTGGATTTATGTTTATCTAGTATAAGAGTATAACCCATGTTTCGGCGCTGTATGTTAAGATTGGGTTAGGTATATATGGTTTTGTAGATTCTTATTTTGGTGTCATTTCTTAGCTCTTTTTTCCCTATTATTGTAGTATTGATTTGATAGTAAACGTTATGCGCTTTTTGTATTTTATTCTTTATTTCTCTGTCTCCGAAAATGGTTCCTAAATACTCATAGTTGTTCACCTTTTCTATTGTTCTTCCTTTTATTTGTATGTTTTCAATTTCTTCTCTGTCTTCTTCTGTCTTATTAACTTGTATAATTTTACTTTCTTTTACATTTCCTTGCATTCGCTTTTCCGCTAAACAAGTTGTCCAAATCTTGAGTTTCCCTTTCATTTCTGCTTGGGTCAGGGAAGTGAGCATTATGCATACGAATGCATATATTAAATCTAAAGCTATAATCGGCATTAGGTTTCGATGTCCTATTGTTGACGGTCTTGTTTTTTTTTCTTTAGTATCTGATCCACGAACATTATCAGCAGGAGTGGGTTGAGGCTGTTCCCCTGTTTCATGCTCTTTTCCATTTTAAACATTTCTGATTTTTCTCCATTTAATCTTACTGCCCCTTTCACTTCTGTGTATATGCACTTTATTATCCTTTGTATTTTTGGTATTGTATCAATTGCTTCTAGTGCTTTCCATATTTCTTGCTTAGGCACTATATCAAAGGCTGCGATTGGTTAAGTCTAAAAACGTTAGGTATATGGACTTATTTTGCTCTACCAGTTTTTCAGTTAGTGTTTTCAGCGTATGGATATAGTCTTGCGTCTGTCTTCCAGGCCGGAAAGCTACTTGTTCTTCCTCCAATTTACCTTCTACTTCTCCTCTTGATCTCTTTTCTACTATTTTGGTATATACCTTAAGGGTTACTGGTGAAACGCAAATTGCTCGGTAGTTTTCGCAATTCGTTGTTTCTCCTTTTTTGTGGATGTTGTACTCCCATTAATGTGCTATTTTCTCTGTGTCCCATGCTAGTTTATATATGTCCTAGAGCCATGTAGTCAGTTTTTTTCACCTTTCTTTATTAGTTCTGCCGTTACATTATCCTCTTCCACAGCTTTCCCGTTTTTTAGTGTTCTAATGGCTTCTTCTACTTCTTCTTTTGTTATACAGTTTCCTTCGTTTAAGTTTTCATCTATATCTCTTCCTTCTCTTTGATGGTGATTATTTAGTCCTTCCTCTTCCTTGAATTTGGACTCATAGAATTGTTCCAGGTTTGTAATATTTCTTTGTTATTCAAGACCACCTTACCCTCATTATTTTGTTATATTTCTTGTTTGTTTCCGCTGGCTGCCCTTCAATTTCTTCGCAGTGTTCCAGAACATTTTCTGATTGTCTTTCAAGTTTTGTTCTATCTTCTTGTCGAACTCCTCGCATGAGCCTGTATTCGCCTGTTTTATCATTTCCTTTGCTTAGTTCCTTTTTTGGTGGTATTTTTCCTTGTCTTCTTCCGTTTTGCTTTGTTTATATTATTTTCCACCAGCTTGTACGTACATTTCTGTTTATAATTTATCTTCTTTGTCCCGCAAGCTTCTTCTGCTGCATTCAGGATGGATTCTCTCGGTTCTTCCATTTAGAGTCTATGTCTCAAGCTTGCCCTTAATTTCTTTACATTGTCAATCGCATCAAAACTGAATCAGATTTTCGAGCGTAGCAAACGGACGCATGCACAAGCAGACTTTAGAAGCAAAACGTTGTGTGTAACGAAGCTATCGTTGTTCTTATGGCTTAATACCGACACGTAAAACTACACCACTATATCCAAAGCAAAAACGCAATATCGAGCCGTAGCTGCCACCATATATACAATTTATAAAACTCCAATTTGTTTAAGAAAACAGAATTACATTAATAATTTTTCTTGCAGATTTAATTTTCGACCCAGATCGGACTAACTTCGCCCCCAATTAAAAAAAATCAAGGTACCTCGAGCCTAATTTTGAAAACATACACCTTGATATAGAGCTGAACTGCTGTTAATGCTTACCAAAATTTGTGCTACGTATCTCTAATTTATTTATTTATATTTTATTTTTGCTACTATTCGTAGACCACTACATCAGATTCACAATTGTTAATACATATTAAACTAAACAACACACTCCTAGAGAAATATGGTAAAACATATTGGTCCTTTGAGCCGGATTCATTCACATTACAACACAAACAAGGACGAGATCTTTCAACTTTCGTTACTTATAATTACATTCAATATAATTAAATTTCTTAATTATAAGCAACATGAAAGTTATAAACCCAATTTTAACCTAATAAAATTCGAAATTAATTTTAATTAACACCATCCGTATTTCCATCAAAATCTTAATTTTGCAATAATAGCTAAATAAATGAATGTTAGTTATGTGTTTGCCGTTTATTGCCCAACACCACTTTTACGACTGATGAATATCCGTGTCAAAAGCTAATAGCTACATCTAGGCTAATTGTTCTCCAGCTAATTATCCGTACGTTGCTTTTAATTAGCAATCGTCTTGGATTTGCAAATAAAGTTATTTTGAAGATGAAAGTAGCAGTCCATAAGCTCAGACTTCTCTAATTAATAATAATTCGAACGCGCGGGCTTCCTGCGATTCTTTAATCAAAACTGTTGCGAATGGTTTCTAAAATTTAATGCTTTCATTAGATATTCAAACACAATAAGGAAGAAGATGCAAATCCATAACGAGGAATTTCGTAACGCTCAGTTCCTATATTTAAATTTTGTGGAAAGTTAAATAGCCAGTTCGAAGAGAGCCAAATATTCGATTGTTTTTGGAAAGGTCGCCCAATGTATATCGTATTTGTATATTCTTCAATTCACTTTCGATTTTCGTTAAGTAATATTACACAATACGTCAGAAGGTTTTCATTTAATATAATTTCGTAATCTGTTGCAAAAAGCTATTTTACAGTTACTTAGCTTGAATTAGAATAGTTTTAATTGTCCCAGCTATAATATTCCCAGTTCCATTTTTAGCACCAGATAAGCATCAATCAAGGTCTGCAACATTTTTTTTATTTCCTGTTTTTCTGGCTCTCATTACGTTAAGTCTGTACGTAGGTAATTTTACTTATTATAAGCAATTATTATTACGGACGGATACTTATCTTTACAGTTAGAGTAGTATTGAAATTATGCTAAGTAATCCCTACTAATAGCGTTCCCATGTTTTCAAGAAAGGCGGTAAGCGCTCTGTATAATTCCTATAATGACAGCAACATCCAGAGAAACTACTAAAACGAGACTTCGGAAGGTTTCACAAAAATTAACTATGAAATCGCTAATTAGTAAAATTAAATTAAGTATCATTTATGTTTTCTTGAATACTAACAATTTAGTCAAAACAGATGTTCATACAATAACATAATGTTCCAAGTTATTAAATTTAATTTAATACTTTCCATTAATTATTATTAACAAATGGCGTTAAGTTTGATTGAAGTTTCTATTATGTTTTGATGTTTCACTTTTGTATTATTATTTCTCGAACTTTTCTTTCATATTTTTCGCAATATTAACTCCCACATTATGTTTTATACAACTGATTTCCGATTTTTTTTCAAGTTATTTTATTTTAAACATTTTAATTTCAAAATGAGATACTTGTTTAATAGTTCAAGAGACACAAATTTTATTTCAAGTATGCAGTTTTCTATTTCTTCGTTTTTTCGAATTCTGTTTTATCGTTTAGCCTTGACATTCGCGTATTAAGATCAAGTTTCTAATTCTTTAACGTTTAACCGCCTGCTTTTAATGTTGATTTGTATATTTTCTTTTAAAGTTCAGTCACTCACTTTAAAGGTTGAAATTAATATTTCTATTAAACGTGAAGATGAAATTGCCATTTAAGTTTGAAATTTATTTGTTGCTTTAAAGAGGAGATGCGAATGTGTGTTCCCAAGTTTTACATTTAATTTTCTTCATCTTGCAGTTAATGTTTTATTATTTTTGTACCAAGATCGAGACTCACCGTTGCTTTAAAGCAGATACGTATTGTCTTTAAAGTTTAGACTTAGTGTCTTTACTGTTGAGACGTAATGACTATAAAGTTGAGATGTATTGCCTTTACAGTTGAGACGTTGTGACTTTAACGTTGAGACGTATTAACTTCAAAGCTGAGACGTATTGCCTTTAAAGTTAAGACGTATGCCCGTAAAAATTGAAACGTATTGCCTTCACAGTTGAGACGGATTGCCGTTAAGGTCGAAACTTATTGTATTTGAAGTTGAGAAGTATTGCCTCCAAAGTTGAGACGTATCGCCGTACAAATTTGAGACGTATTGCCGTTAATATTGAAACATATTGCCCACAAAGTTGAGACGTATTGCCTTACAAATATGAAACATACGTCTCTGTCATTAAGCTTGGAACGTATTGTCTAAAAGTTGAGACGTATTGTCTTTAAAATTGAGACCTACTGTCTTTAACGCTTAGACATATTACCTTCAATGTTGAGACGTACTGCCTTCATGGATGAGACGTATTGCCTTTAAAGTTAAGAACTATTATCTTTAAAGTTGAGACGAATTACGTTCAAAGTTGAGATTTATTGCCTTTAAAGTTGAGACGCATTGCCTTCAAAGTTGAGACCTTTTACCTTTAACGCTTAGGCTTATTGCCTTCAAAGTTGAGACATATTGCCTTTAAAACTAAAATTTGCTTCATTTGAAGTAGAGACATATTATTTCTAAAATTGAGACGTATTACCGTTAAAATTGAAACGTAATGTATTTACCTTCAAAGTTGAGACATATTGCCTTCAAAAATGAGATTTATTGCCATTAAAATTGAGACTTATTGCCATTAAAATTGAGACGTATTGCCATTAAGTTGAGACATCCTGCAAAGTTAAGACGTATTTATTGCCTTTAAAGTTGAGGCGTATTGCCATTACAGTTGAGACATATTGCCTACAAAGTTAAGACGTATTTCCTTCCAAAGTTAAAAGATATTGCCTTCAAACATTAGATTTGTTGCCTTTAAAGTTGAGACGTATTGCGTTCAAAGTTGAACCGAATTACCTTCCAAAGTTGAAACATTTTGCCTTCAAAAGTGAGATTTATTGCCTTTACAGTTGAGACGTATTGTCATTAAAGTTGAGCCATATTGCCCTCAAAGCTGAGACGTATTGCCTTCCAAAGTTGAAAGATATTGCCTTCAAAAATGAGATTTGTTGCCTTTAAAGTTGAGACGTATTGCATTCAAAGTTGAAACGAATTGCCTTCCAAAGTTGAAACATATTGCCTTCAAAAGTGAAATTTATTGCTATCAAAGTTAAGACATGCGGTTTAAGGGGTTCACTAATATCCAAGGATCCAAATGTCAACCCCATCCGCACGAGAGGCGGTTAAATCTGCACGGTATACCCACCATCAAGGGTATATCCTGATACAAGTTGTCCCAAGGAAACAGGGCCTTTACGGCTGGGTCAATCACACGCGTATTGTAAATATATTTCGAGAAACACATCAAACACGACACACGAGGAACGGGATAAGTTTTGGAACATGGAACATCACATCTCTTATTGAAAAAGAAACCGAAAAATAAAACGACTCCAGGGATACGGGCATCGGATCCGTATGAACAATGTGCGATACCCGGAAGGGATTTTTGAGATGAGAAGTAAAGTAAATAGGTCTAGAGGAAGACCCAGAAAAAGACGACAGCCCATACCACAAATACGGATCCTGACTAGGGATAGAAAGATATATAAACAGTGAAATTTAATGAGAGAAGTCTAAGAAGAAGAACAAGTTAAGACATATTGCCTCTAAAGTTGAGACATCTGACGTATTGCCTTTAAAGTTAAGACGTATTGTCGTTAAAATTGAAACGTATTGCCTTCAAAACGGAGACGTATTGCATTTAAGTTGAGCTGTATTGCCTTCCACGCATTTCTTTTAAAATCTATACATCTTAAATGTTTCCTTTTTTCTACAGTTTTCGACATCTTCTCTGAAGTTAAGTCTTAGATTGTGTGTTGTTGAAGTAAACATATTATTTCAAAGTGGAAAAACAATTTTGTTTCAACGTTCAGACTTAAATATTTTCACCTTGTGCTTTTTTTTTCCTCTATAGTTATTTAGATTTTTGCTTCTACATTCAACCTCGCGTGATTTTCATGCAATCCCACAACGTGGTTTAAGGATTTGCCTGCATCTTGTTTTCACATGATTGTTTCACTTTAAGATCACTTTGTTCTTGTATCATCACTACAATTTAGTTTTTGAGATTCTGTTTTTAATTTAAGATTGAGATTCTATCTAAGATTTGCATGGTTTTTAGAATATATCACATTGAGCTGAAAGTTAAGCCTAATAAGTGGTTTTAAAGTTGTGCTATAAATGTTATATTATGTTACCTTGTTGATTTAAGGTTGATTTTCACAATTTGTTTAAGGTTCCTTTAAGTTCTATATGTTATATGTATCGAATTAGCAATAATGTAATCTTGAGTGTGAGTAGAAATTAAATTTTAAGATTAAAAAGCATTGTTTCATATCATTAATTAGAATTTAATATAAATACAGTTATAAATACCAACTTGAAATGACTAGTTTCGCAATAAATATTTCACGGTCAGTTAAACGGGAAAACGCAAACAAAAACGAAAAATTCATCACCATATGTGTTATGCGGCCAGATGTCGAGGGTAAAAGCAAATAATTGGAAAAACGCCATCTGCACAGAAAGGCAGATGAGAAACGAGTAGATCGTCGATCATTAACATCTATTAAGTTCAATTCCGTATAGTTAATTGCCAATTCCGACGTTAAATCTGATAAATTAGCGCTCATCACTTTTGTGACAGAGCAGATTAAAATATAATTTAGTGCATGAAACGAATGGCTTAAACGGTACAAGTTAACGTTAAAATACGTTTTTATAGTAACACCGTAGATTATAATTCCTCGTGACACACAGACCCGATTCGGAAAAAACCGCACTGTGGAATCTGAAAACAGGAATGCAATTTGCAGTTAGAAATGATCGAACGCAAGCCTTAACATTTTTCCCGCCATTTCTAAATTTAAACTCGCTATGCAAATTATCGGGTGTAATTAAGACAGAAATAGAATTAACGGTGCTTCAGGAATTCTTCTGGCAATATTTTGACCGCCAGGGCAAGAAAAATGTTGTGGATTGCACTCGAGTTGCGCTTCCAAATATATCCCGGCAACATTGTGGGTTTCTCATACAATCGCATTAAATACGCGTATCATATTAGACTTTCGAACACTGGGTCACTAAATTGATTTACAGCTCTGTTGTGAATTGGTAATTTATTGTTAATTTTTTATGGGTCAATTTGTGCCACTGATTGAATTTGTTAGCGGTATAAAATATCGCTGGAAGCGATTGTGGAGAACACAGTTAAAATATTATCTATAGGTCAATGTTAACTGTCCAATTTCATGATAAGGCTAGCCACCAACTCCTCAGTATGTTGTGCGGCAATACTAAAACCCGTTTACGAAACCAGAAAGACACTTTTGTTGTCTTACACGTTAAATCTAATTACCAATGGCTCGGAATAAAATTTACAACATTAGCATCAAAGTAACATACAAACAATTCAGCAATACATTTTTTTGTGTAAATCAAACGCAGAATTTGCGATATATACCGATTAGTTATTCCATTTATTCGATGTAGTTTAATAAGAATAACCGTTAAAGCGATTACAAATATGTATGCTAAAAGATTGAATATTATTATATGTTTTGCAAGTATTGTTTGAAAATAATGATTATATTGGAGGAATGCCAAAGAAATGCTGGATACTCGTAAACAGATAATGCGGAAGTTATTCACGATTGCGGGCTTCCTCAATGTGTGTCCTACTAAACTTGTTGCTAAAATTGCCTCGGATCGTATGTTTTGCTTGTACACTTGCAAATTTTTACTTTCGAACTTCCCGGATAGGAAGTTCCTTCGGTTGTTTACTCATATCGCAGACATGTGTGTTTATGTTAAACGGTAGCATAACCATTCAAATGATCTTTGATTGTAGTAACACGAAATTTTTGGCCTTCGAATTATGTATCTACTCGTTAATTTGGCAACATTTTGATAGCTTGCTGCAAGCATTGTGTTGGCAAGAAGAAGAAGAGTAAAGACTATATAGCGACTCGGAAAACTAAAGAAATATAAGACGAGTAAAAGAGGATGGAAGCAAATTGTATCAGGGAGATGATTATAAAAAATGAGTAAAAGAAAGACTTCAAGAGAAGAAATTGTGCGAAATGCACAGAAAATGACAGGAATACAGCGAAAGGAAGGGTAACATCTAAGTACTGATGCTTTGAACATTAAAAAACCTAAAGAAATCAATAAAATTGTGAGGAATTTACATCAAAACAGGAAAATGGACGAAAAAAATTTGGAAGGTAAGGGTGACGCAAACATAGAGTCACCCAAATGTCAACCTCACCTGCACGTGGTACCCTCTCCTAGATAACGAACGAGGCTCTGGCAACCCAGCATTGGGGGGTATACCTGGTACCAGTGGTCCCGAGGTAACGGGACCTTAGTGGCTGGGCTAATCACCCGCAGTAAGTATTTAGATTGAGAGCAATAGAGCGAGCCTCGGAAATGGACGGTCCAACCGAAGACGACTGGCGAGAAGACCCCGAAAGGGATGGGAAGATAACATCAAGGAAATCGCTAGAAGTAAGGGAAAGACCTGACAACAACTAACAACCCTGGCTAGGGGCAGAAAAGAATATAGAAAGTGGCTCAATTCCCCAACACCGTGAGGTATAAATGGGAGAAGAGAAAGAAAGGATGTAAAACCAAACCAAGCCGAGAAAAAAGTCTTTTTATAAGCCCTGAACAATAAAGAAAATATTAAAAATTACCAAAGCAAGTAAGGGCAAAGACAAAATACCATTTGAGCAAAAATTAAAAGAAGAAAACATTGGGAGGCACTGAAAGAAAGGGTGGAAGAAAAGACATCTATAGAGTAAAAAAAGAAATCAGGTGAGCCGTGAAATTAAATTCGCTTGGAAAACCGCGTCCTAGATCTCGCTCAATCAAAATACAAACACAATGCAATACAATACGAGATCGCGAAGGAGACAGATGAGGGCAGTTAGAAGGGAAGGGTTACTTAGTCAGCTAATCAAGAACCACAAAGGATTAGCGAAAATCTTTACTTTTAGTTTAAACATTCGTTTTACAAGTATAATAATTACAGAATATTACCTGCTCAAGTAACATAGCTAAAAGAAGAAGTTCAGGCGGGAGGGAGGAGGGTAAAAGCATGCACTTTATATTAACGTCTTCAAAGGAGTATTGACAGACATACAAGATACTAATTACTCTTTGATGAATATTCATAGACCTTGGTTATGTTGTTTGTTCTAATTTTATCTCCATTCCCTAACAAAATACTGCGATTTTTCTACTATTTGGGTAGTACCTACTGATTTTTGTAAGATGCTTTAATCTATTGCAATAAATTTACAACATAAAAATATCTTCTTTCTGTTAAGGAAAGAATCGGGTCATTCACATCGGCCAAATCAAATATTATAGAAGTATTTCTGGAGATGGAGAAGATAGAATGATATTCCCATATACAACATAGAAGGTCTTAAAGAAGAAAGCATAAAAATACTATATCAACAAAGATTGGATACGCACCTAAACAACCGACCGTATAACACGACAAATGAGTTGCATGAACATATAAAAAACTCTATGCATCAAACTGCCAAGGTAGCTTTGGATACAGTCGGTACAAAAAACATACATGAACGAAAATGGTGACTTAGAAAAAGAAGTAAACTAAAAAAACAAGCATACCTCAAATGGATAAATACGAAGGACGAAGACAGACAAAAATATTTTGAAATCAGGAGAACAGTAAGAAGAAAAGCGATAGAAGGGAAACGACAACACTGGGATAAAAGGTGTGCAGAAATAGATATGTATATTGCAGGAAGAAGATGTTCAGAAGCATGGAGATTCATTGATAATGTGAGATCACAAAAACACAATAGAACAATACAGATTATATCAACAAAAAGATGGGAAGATCATTATAAGAATCTTCTGACAGAACAAAGAATACAGTTTAACGACAATATATACGATATACAAATAGAAAGAAAGCCAGTAACTGTAGAAGCTGGTAGAGTAATGAAAGCCACAAAACAAATGTAAAACCGAAACCGAATCATGACCGAAATGATAAAGAATGGAACCGAGAAATTGATTAAACTAATTATGCAATTGTTTAATAAATGTCTACAAGGGGAACCAGTTCCAGATCAGTGGAAAGTAAGATTTACATCGACTACACACAAAAAAGGAGACCAACACCAATGTAAGGAATAACAGTGACATCAACCTTGAGCTGCCTATGGAAGAATTTTAAGAAACATGATAGAAGAAGAGTAGAAAGAAAAAGATGCGGAAGAGCAAAGCGTATATCGGGCAGGCAGGTCCTGCATGGACAACATATTCTGCCTTAGACAAATTATAGAGAAAAAGATAGCAACTGGAAGAGAACTACATCTACTCTTCATAGATCTCACAAAGGCCTATGACAATGTACCTGTTGGAAAATTATGGGAAGTGCTGCACGAAATCCGATTGAATCACACCCTAATAAAAGCCTTACAAGAATAAGGGAAGGAATAAGGGATCTAGAGCAAGAATTAAAAGAGGACAACAACTATCGGATGGTTTCATCGTTACAAAGGGCTAAAACAAGGCTGTTGTATTTCTCCGACCATTTTTAAAATATATATAGAGCATGCATTACGAGAATGGAAAAGAAAGTGTAGAAGGATGGGGCTAGAAATAAACGACAGCAAAGTATATACTTTACAATTTGCAGACGAACAGCTCCTCATTGCCCAAGATAAAGACAACCTAGAATACATGACAAGGAAAATTAAAGAGGAGTATGAGAAGCGGGGACTGTCAATAAACCTTAGAAAAACAAAATACCTATGTATCGGAGGCAATGCAGCAAACCTCGAATTAGAAAACAATGAGAGTATTACGAGATGTGAAAAATACAAATATCTAGGAGTCCAAATAAACAAGGACGGCGGAGACTCGGAGGAAATAAAAGAACAAATAAGAGAAAGACGAAGAGCTATAACAAGGCTAAATGGGATATGGTGGCAGCAATATCATAGTAAAGATTATAATAGCGGAGGCGTGGAAATTTACAGAACCCGATAAGAGAAAGATCATAACTGTTAAAATGGACGCTCTTCGAAGATCGTGTAGAGTTTCAAGAAGAGAGAGGTTTACCAACCAGAAAATCCGAGAAATGATGGACATAAAAGAAACAATAATCGACGACATAGGAAGGAGACAGCTGACCTGGTACGGACACGTGAGGAGAATGCCTGCAGAAAGATTGCCAAAAATAGCGATGGACTGGATACCATTAGAAAGGGAGAGAAGAGAAAGACCTAGAAGAACTTGGGGAGAATGAATCCGGAAGGCTATGAGCGAGAGAAACTTAAGAATGGAATACAGTGGAAAAGGAGTCTGGAATTCGGACAACGACGACCGACCAGAAGTATTTAACTACCCAGAATTACGGCAAACACACCTAAAATCTATTAAGATCCACAGAAATGAAGACACTACGGACTATAGCAGGAATGACTCTGTAAGATAAAGAAATTCTGAAATGAGATGTAAAGTGATAGATGTATTGAGACAGGTCCGAGGCAGAATACGAGAATGAAAGATGCACGTAGACGGAATGGATAAAAACAGACTGACGAAACTTGCGCTCAAAGAAAAGCAAGGCACCGGCAGACCCATAGAAAGACCCCAAATAGATGGGCCGATTCATGGAAATCGTCATTCCAGGACCATGCATAAGGGGAATATAATGGTTGAAAAGATATCGTTGTCCCTAACATAAGAGGAAGAAGAAGAAAACTTTTAGCATATCATTGCTTTTATAAATGATGGAAACATGTGTATAATTATTGATAATACATAAAACGACGGTTAAAGATTTAGTTGTTTATGTGATATAAATACTGCGCTATCAGAGGAATCATAAGGAACAAAACGGTTAAAAGAAAGAGGTATTATTTATAATATAAAAAATGCTATTTACACAACCCTCAGGCATTGATGTTTAGCTTAAACACAGGATTTTCTTAAAATGAAGCATTAAATTAAATACTTAATAGGCAAACAATCAAAATATGTTCAATAAAGATTCCTGGTGTCCAAACTTGAGGAACTGGTGGTTAGTCTTAAGACTGGAACCAGTTGATTTAATAACTATAATAAAAAACATTGTTCTCCCGGCCACAACCACGAATTTTAGTGGCTTCGTTCGCTTTTACTGTGGTGGTTTAATTGAGTTTCTGATAACAGACTCTATTCATTGTTTACTTTATAAAACCCCCCCCAACAAGGAAAATGAATATCGTGCGACCTTTTAATCCGTTATGAAATGCATACCATCACGCCTAAGAACAAACGCGTATTAATCAACTCATCCTACGCCCCTTTCACTTCCACATTTTAATAAAGTCTTTCACTCGTTTTTTTTTTATTAAGATGACATTTCGGACCGGTATTATTCAATTGGACAGAATTTTAATCAAACCTGATAACTGTAAAAACGGGTTATCTAAGTGTAGACGGTCGTGTTAAATATGCGCATATTTTTTACATAAATTTGGACACAATTTTAACCAATGCGGAAACGATAGTAATGTCTGATGCGCTTCTATTTTATGCACCTCTTTTTAAACCAAACAAATAAGAAGTACGAATATGGTTGTTTTTCAATCAACTAATCAAATTCCAGCCCTCAAACTGATTATGCTGAGATTAATCAAGCACTTACCGAGACTTTTGCCGGCCAGGACGGCTTCCGAACCGCAACTGAGAGAAAAGAGTCCCGATCCGTATAATTATTAGGTTATCTTGATTTGGTATGCAGTGGCTTTACAACTCAAGTACGCGGACTTATTGAGCAAAACCACCATTAACAAATTTATATGGTTAAGGACGCAGCCGCATCTGCATGCTAATTAAGGCCGCTAAAAATTTACATTTTGCGTTTGCTGGCCCTACTAGATCATGATATCGTATTAGGCGCAAAAGGCTATCGTTAAAGGATCATCCTTGAGCGTTAATTACAACAGCAAATCCAGATTAGCCCATCAAGAGGGAAATAAACGTTTTTATTGGCCATTAACTGGAAAAGGAAATTTTATGGCCGACAAGTCTTTATAATGAATTTTTAGTCGTTTGTAATGTATTCAGAACGGCTTTTGAAAAGAAATCGGTGTTGGTGCTTACAGGAATTACCGGGACAAGAGACTCGTTGGACTAATTAATTTTTGAGAATTTCAACGCCCTTGAAGGCCGAATTTTTTGCAGGTAGTGAGTAAACTCTCTAAATCACCTCCACAGGAAATACCACGGATCGTATAAATTCGAATGGGGACTCATATACGCCCAATATTATAATGTAACCGAGAAACCATAATGATCAAAAATAAGAAATATATATACAGCGTGTTACATGTCGAATATTCGACAGATTTCAATTAAATCAAATATGAACAATGTTAGGTTCATTGGATTCTGTTTTTAAAAGTTAATTTATGGCCGACTAATATATCTTAAACAAAAACTAAGACAAAGAACCAAGAAATTCCAATAGCTCGTAAAAATTCAGATTGAGATTTAATAGAAAATGTTTAAATATTCCTTGTTTCTTCATTATTGATTACTAACAAACGCAGGGAAACGAACTAACGTATACACACGAAAATAAAGTTAAGACGAGTGTGCGCTATGCCATGAGATGAACTTCAATAAAACAACCAAAGAAAGTTATAACAAACTTCAAAATTTAGACTTGCGTCATTTTTACAGTTTTTTCATCTCAATTTTTTAAATTTATATTCGAATCCTCATGTTGCTAAAAACTACTCCTATTAAACAGTTTATGTCGATCTTTTAATCCAGTTTAAATGTAGATGAATCTAACAAGAAATTTAAAACAATTCGATAAATGTGTCAGCGACGAACTCTATTAAAGAATACATAAAAAATATTTATTTCTTTTGTAAACTTTTCATAATTTCCTAAAGTCACGAAAATTGTTGTGGATTTTTCAGCCTCTATCACAAAAATTACAAAATTCTTTCAGCTGTTTCTGCGAAATATTGTATTGCCGAATTTTAGATTTAAATACTTTATAATTATTCTAATTTTAAATTTCTAATGCCCAAATGACACTATAAATTCACACGCATCCTTCTAGACAACTTTACCTTCCGAATATTTCCCAAACTCTTAGATAATCTTAGTTTCCGAATATTTGCCAGACTTTTGGATAACTTTAGTTTCCGATTGTTTCACAGACTTCTAGATAGCTTTACTTTCCTTATATTTCCCAGACTCTTAGAGAACTTTACGTTCTGCATAATTCCTAGACCTTAGATAACTTTAGTTTCTGAATATTTCCCAGATTTTCAGGTAACTTTACTTTCCGAATATTTCCCAAACTCTCAGATAACTTTAGTTTCCGAATATCTCCCAGAGTTTTAGATAACTTTAGTTTCCGCATGTTGCGTAGACTTTTAGATAACTTTACTTTCCGTACATTTCCCAGACTTTTAGACAACTTTACGTTCTGAATATTTCCCAGATTTTTAGATAACTTTACTTTTCGAATATTTCCCAAACTCTCAGATAACTTTAGAAACCGAATATCTCCCAGACTTTTAGATAAGTTTAGTTTCCGCATGTTGCGTAGACTTTTAGATAACTTTACTTTGCGAATATTTGCCAGACTTTTAGATAACTTTACCTTTCGTATATTTTCCAGCCTTTTAGATAACGTTACTTTCCGAATATTACCCAGACTTTTAGATAACTTTTACGTTCCGTATATTTCCCACACTTAGATAATTTTAGTTTCAGAATATTTCCCAGACTCTTAAATAACTTATTTTCCGAAGATTTTCCAGACTTCTAGATATCTTTAGTTTCCGAATGTTGCGTAGACTTTTAGATAACTTTACTTTGCAAATATTCCCCAGACTCTTGCTTAACTTTACTTTCCGAATATTTTCCAAACTCTCAGAAAACTTTGGTTTCCGAATATTTCACAGACTCTTGGATATCTTTATTTTCCGAATATTTTCCAGGCTTTCAGATAGCTTCAGTTTCCGAAAAAATCCCCGACTTTTAGGTAACTTTACTTTCCGAATATTTTCCAGACTTCTACAGAATGTTACTTTCCGAATATTATCCAGACTTTTAGATAGCTTTACGCTCCGAATATTCCCCAGACTCTTGGATAACTTTAGTTTTCGAATGTTTCGCAGACTTTTAGATAAATTTACTTTCCGAATATTTTCCAGGCTTTCAGATAGCTTTAGTTTCCGAATAATTCCCCGACTTTTTGATAACTTTACATTCCAAATATTGTCCAGACTTTTAGGTAACGTTACTTTCCGAATATTACCCAGACTTTTGGATAACTTTCCCTTCCAAATATTTCCCAGACTCTTAGAGAACTTTAGTTTCCGAATATTTCCCAGACTCTTAGATAACTTTAGTTTCCGGATATTTCCCAGACTCTTTGATAACTTTAGTTTTCGAATATTTCCCAGACTCTTAGATAACTTTAGTTTCCGGATATTTCCCAGACTCTTAGATAACTTTAGTTTTCGAATATTTTACAGACTTTTA
>JABXWE010046588.1:0-13268 GCA_014611495.1 Limonius californicus
ATGATTTTCGTCTTTATTTTTCTTGTTTTATATGCTCTCAAACGTTGATTAACTATTATAGAAACACGTTGTATGTTTATATGGACTTTTCGACTCTAAATATGTTCTGGAATTCATCTTTGAAATATTTCCGGTACGTTTTGGGACCCATTGTATACAAATTTAAATACAGGAACAGGCAGTCCTAGTTGACTATCAAATTTTTGAGAAATACCAACAATATATACTAAATACGTATAGATAATGTTTGATATTAAGAGCACATTTCTTGTCGAGAATCTATCCGGTGAACAATCGGCCTGGCGAATAAACGATGGCTAGCAAACGGTAGCGACCATGTGGGCGGTCTCCAGTAAAATATATTAAACCTCTATCTGCAGCAATTTGTCATTCCCAAAGCAATTTTTCTATGAGAAACATGGCTGGGTTGAGATATTTATTATTCAAATACAACATTAATGTAATTAGTTAGCAGTTACGCATACTTACAAAGTACAGTACTTACATCTCTTCACAAACGATAAAGTTTTTTATATAGTATGTTTAGTTATAGGCAGTAACAGTAACTGTACTCAAGTACATCATGATAATAATTAATTTGCCGCGACTTGTCATTCCCGAAACAATTTATTTAGAGGCTATTGCAATAAGTAAAGATCTTACTCGAATACAATCGACATTTATAGCAGTTCTAGCACATAGCAGTTGCGCATATTTACAAGAATGTAGGAAACTTAAATATTTTCCCCAAAACCAGCAATTTTAATATGATATGTTGAGGTGTAGGCCTTAACTGTAGCTATACTCAAATACATCATGTCCAAGCAGAGTCTGCTGTAACTTCTCATTCTTAAAAACCAATTTCTCTAGAAGTTTAGAGGAAACCAGTTACGCAATTTACAAAATACATTACTTACTGGCTTTACAGATTATTTGTTTTTTAATACATTTATGGCAGTTAGTGCAATAATTACCAATGATATATCATTTTCCAATTAACTAGAACAGCACCTTGCATAGTATCGTTTATCTTTATAGCAACAATATTGATCGTTGGGTTGTCCTAGATTTTAACACTATCAGTGCAAGTTAGTAAACAAGGAATACAATCGGTTACTCGACTTGGAAATAATTGTTTCACTTCGTTACTATGTGAATCCAATATTTCCAAGTAGAGTAACTGATTTTACCCCTTATAAATTGCAAAATTTTATTAAAATACATTGATATTATACGAAGGCAGCCTTTTAAGTTTTCACAAAACCTAATAAAGAAAAATTTTTTTTGTAACAAACTGTTTTATAGCTTTTCAAAATATTCGCCTTTAAAATTTATACACTTCTGCATGCGTTCAAACCAATTCTCGAAACAGTTTTTCCACTCTGAAGTTGGTATCTCAAAAACATGGTTTTTGAAAGCTTCAACAGCTTCTTGAAGTGTTGAGAATCGCTGCACATGCATTTTTTGTTTGACATTCGGGAACACAAGGAAGTTGTTAAGCGATAAATCAGATAAATACGGGCAATGAGAGTTTTATTCGATGCTTTTCTCCTGCATATAATCAATTGTTTGACGTGCTGTGTGAGAGCTGGCATTCTCATGATGAAGAATGATGCGACGTTTTCGGTTTTTTTCCTGATTTCGTCGATGACTTTTATAGTTTTTATCTCGCCCGAGAAAAACAGTGACCTCAATGGAATACGAACTTGGGTCTCTTAGCACCAGAGGCAAACAGTCAACCACTGGACTACCATAATATCAATTTGAAACATGAGCGGCATCTTCTTAATTTGCTGCAAGACCTGTCCTAAATATAGGACAACAAAGAATGGCGTGGAATATGCTCTGTATAAATACGATTTGAGTTCAGAATACTCGTGTAAAAAGAACAGCAATATGTATTTGGTATGTGTTACGACAACATTTAAATTATAGTTATTATTTTATTTATAATGAAATCATTATTATATCTAGGTATTATAAACCAATATTGAGCAGCAATAGGCGGACGTTAAATGAACAAACAAGCTCCACTGGCAATATTGGCTGCTTTCAAAAAACATAACCTCCATCAAGAAAAACTAGCATAACCCAACTTAATTAATTGACAAATTTCAATGATACCACACATTCCCCCAGATTTCCACAGCCTGTTGGATAGCAAATCAATCATGAATAGATTATACCTAGGTAGTGCATCCGATTTTTATGCGTCATTAGTAATATTGGATACAAAAGTTTTGAAAGTTAGTAAATAACTTAATGTGTTGAAGTAGGTAATCTTTTATTTACTTACCGCTAATACCAACTTGATTAATAACTCCGGGCAAAGTTAATGTAATATTTTATAAAATATTTTAAATGTTCGCCACTCAAACTCACTAAGAAATTCTAATCCGACTGATTTAAAACTTTCTCAGTAATAAAACAATAAAGTAATTTAAATGGTTTTCCTAATTTTAAGCTCTAATCCCAGTTAACGAATTAATTTCGGTCGCTTTGGTGCTATATTTAATATAAAGTCTATTGTTATCGGTAAGATTTTTCTCTAAGTAACTTACTAACATCATCTTTTTTATCAGTCGTTACTGTATTGAATTACATTTTAATTGCCGTGAGAAGGTAATTGCTTATACAGCTATACAAGAAAGCGTGTAGCTTTTGCAATCAATTTAAGAGGCGCCAAGTTGCACATGCACTAATAACATTTCTGCCATATAACTTCCAGAGTTATTGCCGTAAATTTTCTGTTTGCTTTGTTATGTTTTTCCTGCTGTAATTGGCTGTTTGCGTTATAGCTTGAATGGGAAAACATTATTTTCCCAATAATAAACTTTTTCAATAATGGGTCACATTGAAGTTGCTTATTTAATTTTACTTTATTAGACCCGAACACATTTCACTAGTTGGTTACTGGGATTTCCAAACTTGCAAAGTTTCCCACAAAATAAAGAAACTTGAATGTAACCGAGTTGTAAAGACCGCTGCGAAAACTTTACCGCTCAAACAGTTCCTTTAAATCTGAAATTAAATTTCTTATGAGGTTTAAACTTTAAATTGTATCACAATAAACATTGTCGGGCGGTTCAGTTTTATTGCCGTAACAAAACTTACAGCACTAAACGCCGTCCTCCTATTCTTATTGGCTGTCTTTAATCTCAATCGGGGCGCTGTGTTGATTATTCGCGTTGGAGCAATTTAAAGTTAACCATTTTTCAATCGTCCTGAAATCTAGGAGGTGTAGTTGTAATTTCCTGTTTTGACAGAGACGCTACTGAGAACTTGTAATAAAGAATGCACTGCTTCCCAGCCACATTCGCTACGCCTCTAAGGTAATATAAAACTGTCTTGGAATATTACTGTATAGTAGGTTTTCTGGATATGAAACTAAGGGAATAACAAGATACAGTTTAGTTTTATCGGATGGGTTTAGCTTAGTTTATTTAATATGAGTAGTTTGCATTAGAGTTTATGTAAGATAATTCTCGCACAAAACATTTTTACAAACGAAAGCTTCGTCTACCATATCATTAATATCTTAGTAATATAACGTGAATGATATAAATAGACATATTATTGTGACGTCAATGAATATTCCAATTTTAAAATAAATCCGTTGTGTTATAGTGAGCCATTGTAGTACTGCTAACATAAAGCTGTATTGCTTTATTTTATTTTCTAGTAGTTCTCCTTTAGTTGGCAAGAATAACAATAGTCGAGATACTGTTCAGACCAGAGATTTAATTCCACTCTAACAAAAAACAGCTCAGTACCCTTGTTACTATTTATGAATCTAAGTATTCCACATATGTTAATTACTGATTATTAACTATCTCACCAATGATCAAAATTATGGAAATTTAGATTGGTTCTAAGAGCAGCAAAGTACCGTTTCACTGTTCTATAACTGTAACAGTTTTATTGCTCATCTACAAGGGTTCAGAAATCTTAATAATGGATAGTTCGATTAAGATGCGCATTCAATATATGAGCCCAGTAAATAATAAGTTTTTTTAAAATATATTTATTGCCAGATCAACAGCATTTGTGTTATACATGGTAGTGTTGAATTCATTAGAAACAGCTAATTATAATAACATTTGAGATATTTTGGTACCTCTGATTACTATAAGGTTAGTCATTGGCTTCATCGGCTAACAAGTCCTGGGGTAGTTTTCGTTTTAGTCGGGTGTTATAATGCACAGCTAGTTAGTAAAGAATTTGTCCGTACTAGCACTGATACATTCTTCAATTGTTGAGATACCCAGTCCATAATGCAACTGTTCATTTCGGATATACCGAGACGCATTTACTGCAATTCGTAGCATTTTGTTTTGAAGTCTTTGTAATTTAGTTATATTTCTTTTTGCTGTATTGCTCCAAAACGGTGATGTATTCATAGCCAATGGTCTGATTAGGGACTTGTACATTAGAGTTATACATTTAGTTTTCAATGTGGATTTTCTATTAATTAACGAATATAAATTGTGCGAGTCTTGCGTAGCTCTAGTTGAGCTTATGATTAATGTGTAGTTTCCATATCAGCCCCGTATCTAGAAGCACACCCAAATATTTCACTGCACTATCCGCGGGGGTCCATTCAATATCGTTGTTATTCATCTTGATGTTGGTTGGGTTACGAAAGCGTTTTAGTGTAAAAATTTTGGTTTGGCACTTCACGGAGTTGATTTGGATGTTCCTATTCTTGAACCATGAATGCATTCGATCAGTTGCCCTTTGTAATGGAGAGATAGCTTGTGTGAGATCACAACTTTGCCTTAGTATGGCCGTGTCATCGGCGAAAGTTGTTAGGGTGGCGTTCACTGCAGGTATGTCAGAAGTGTCAATCTTGTATAGCAATGGTCGCAAGATACTGCCTTGTGGAACTCCAGCTCTTATGTTCTTAGTTTCGGAGACTGCAAGATTGCTTTTACAGCAAACGTTCTGTCATCTAGGAATAAGAAAGCTATTGCTTTTAGGTAATTGGGTATGTTTAGACTGAGCAGCTTACTCTTCAAGCCTTCTATCCAAACCTTATCGAAAGCCTGTGCTACGTAAGAAATATTGCTGTTGTATAGCACTTGTTTTAAAAACCTGCTTCTGTTACTTCAGTGATACGTTGCAGCTGATGATTTGTTGAATATGTCTTTCTGAAACCTAATTGGAATGGTGGAATGCTGTTAAGAGACGACACTTTGACAATCAAGCGAGAGTGGATAACGTTTTCGAAAAGTTTGGAGAGTGATGTCAGTAGGCTGATAGGTCTATAGTTTTCTTCAATACACTTTGTATCTTTTCCTGGCTTTGGGAATAACAGGATGTGGGCATGTTTCGAATTCCTTGGATCCTGAGAAATGTGTTAAATGTTGTGGAGAGATAGGCAAGAGTCTTCCTAGCTGTACTAGGACTGCGTTTGGTATTAAGTCATACCAAGACGATGTTCGCTTGGGGAGTTTAGATATTATGGCTTTAAGTTAGGTTAGGTATTGTAGGTATAATAGGCTCGTAATAACGGGCATATTTATTTCTATGTGATTTATTACGTATGCCCTGTGTATCGTGCTATAGGTGTTTTTAGGTGTAAAGACATTTTCAAGATGTCTGGCAAAAGCTGCGACATCATCGTTGTAGTTTTCAGATCCTGAGGTTAACGTTGGAACTTCCTCTTTCTGTTTTAGTATTCTCTTAGTGACTCTCCACATGCTTGGGTCACCTAGCTCTAGTTCTTCTACGTTAGACTTTATAGAACACAGATATAGCAGACCTACAACTTAATGTGAGCTCCGCACGATGGGAAGTGCAAACGCAAGGAGAATAGCCATTACAAATCCAATATTCTGGTACTAGGGAATTGAACCCCAGATTTTCAGTGTAAAAGTTTAACGTGATAACTTTCAGCCCACCACTACCTTATTAATATACAGGGTGATTCAGAAAGAATTGGACAGCGTTTGATGAAAGATTCTTTAGGTTAAAATAACCTGATTAAACCTAATATGCCTAGGCAAAATGTAATTTTTTTTCTTTTCATGGTAATTTCCACAAATGTAAAGATATTTCTTTCAAATTTGGTACAAATGCTTACCATTATGTACTACAGCGACAGAAGCATTTGCATAAACACGACTTGACCGTAAGAGGCACTAACCTAACACTTAAATTTTATATTAGCTCTAACTTTCTTGGGGTTTTCGTTACGACGTGCAATTATCAGGTAGCCATGATCACAAAAACAGCGGGTAGTGCTTGCCGCCTACAGTAAAAAATAATGCTAAATCAATTAATTACTTCTGTGGCATACAAATTTTAATTTTAATTTCTATTTGCGAAAATGCAATTCCTCCAATTTATTTGCCAAGAAGAAGCCTCGGTATATTAGGTTTAATCGGATTATTTTAACCTAACGAGTCTTTGAACAAACGCTGTCCCATTCTTTCTGAAACACCCGGTATGATCAAAAGAAGCCTTTATTTACCGAGATACTACTACCTTAATCAAGTAATTTTGGATAGAGTTAAGTTTGACTTAACCATTTTGGATTCAGCAACTTTGCTAATCAGTGCCTTTACAATTTCGGAATGCATTGAATGTATTATTGTGCTACTTCCCATGCACCGTGAGGATTTAACTTACACAAAAATAAATTCATTCATAAGTTCATGCTACATTATTCATAAACCTTGAATTATCTTGAAAACGGTAACCTTCATCAACTAGCAATAAAAATACCTATGATCAAGTTTTACAACTTTGAGGAACTGGAGCTCTTCCGGGAAGTATTTACAAATAACAGCATTTTAGGATAATTTCAATAAGTTTGATACCCTGTAGAGGATAATACTTAACTCAAACACATTCTGTACTGCTGCTGTCCAAACAATAGTGAAGTTGGTTTCTTTAGAAATTGTACAGCTTTTGGAATTGATTTTATTGCTGCTGTTTCAATTTTCTTAGGAAAAATCTCCATTTCCAGTGGTTAATGTTACCGTCTTGGTTTTGTAACCTATTTGTTTCTTTAATTTCCGTTTATATTGTCTATAAAGTATCTATTACGATTGTTTGCAATTTAATTTAATTATGTTGCGTTGGTATTTTCAAATACCGTGTATTCTGCAGTATTGTCGGTTACTCTTTATACAAGGTTTTCGCAAAGAAAAGCTTTAAGTCAACTGTTACAGTACACTTTTACTAAGTACTAACTATTAGATAAAGCAGCTCCACCTCCAGTGTCGCGATTTCACCATCATCATCATTACCTCTGCTCAGTTAGCAAGCAACTCAATTATCATACACAATAGTTGTGACATTAACCTGGAGTATTCAATTTTTATAAAGTCAGAACACTCTTAACACAATTTAAAATAAAACACATCGTAAAGTATATGTTACGTATAATTTATTCTCTTATTATTGTGTCACCTTTAATATTATTCTGTTAATATAAAGCATATTTTAAAAATAGCAATGAATTCTGCATTCTGTATTTTCTGCAGTAAAGACTAACAGCTTCGAGACACCTACGGACTTTTTTAAAATTTTCAGGAAAATTCCATACCTCGTTTTGCTTTTATGTTTGCATTACAAAGATCTCCATTGAAAAAGTAATTAGGGCATTATATTTTTCTTCAGTGGACGCTGGAAGTAGACTCTTTTTAAAATTAAAAATACTACCCTTACTAATAATGAAGTGAACTGCTACCCGAGCCATAATTTCTTCTAATTTAGTGATGACGCAAGCTTCTTTGCAAGATTTAATGCCTTGGAATGCTTTGTTGCTTTTCAATATTCTTGAAGTAACCCTTCTTTTATTTTTTCATCGGATTACTTTAACAAATATTTGAGTTATTAAAAATGTTGCACCACTAAAAGTAGGAAAACTAAGAAAAGCAGAAAATGGGAAAGTACGGCGCTTGAATTGTATTTCTAAAAATCGTATAATAATTATGGAACCCATTGTATGACAACCGCTGACTCTGTTTTGAGAATCTTGTTATTGTTTAGACGTATACGTTCGGATTCTTGCTATTGTTTCTTGTTTTGGTTTGTGGGAATTTATTAGAAAGAGTAGTTTATTCTGGATAATCAGAAAAATGTCGTAGGATTGTCTAATCAACGAAGTAGCAACAAGACACCTCACTGTTGTTGTACTTATTTCAGAACAAACAATATCCTAGTACAATATTCTTTTAATTCTGTAACAATTGAAAAGTTAATAATAGTCATGTAGCTAATAACTTGGTATTCCTAGCTTATACAACCAGTGCTTATTATCGTAATCATCACAAGAGTTAATAAGATTAAACAACATTTTGAGCACAATGTAGTGGTCAACCAGTTATATTACAAAACTTATTAACGAACATATAGTTAATAATCTTGCATGCAAATTTTAGACCTTATTAATATGCATACATATAGTTAACAATGTTGCTGCATTTTACATTCAGCCAACACTTATCAAAAGGCTTCGCAAGATTAAACGCCATTTTTGGTGTACTGCGGTTCTAATGCTGTTATGAATATAAACGTTATATTATAGGCATACAGTTAACAATTTTACATGCATATTTTATACAGTCAATGCTTATCATCTTTATTACCAAAAGGTTTCATAAACGTCAACAACATTTTTAGTACAATATATTTCTAATTCTGTCATAATTGTAAATTTGTTAACAAGCATATAGTTAACAATTTTACATTCATATTTAAACAGCCAATGCTTATCAACGTAATTATCAAACGATTTAACAAAATTAAACAACATTTTAGTACAATATATTTCTAATCATGTCATAATTGAAAATAATTAATAAGCATGTAGTTAACAATGTTGATGCATATTTTATACAGCCAGCACTTATCTACGTAAATATCGAAACCCTTAACAAGATTAAAGAACATTTTTAGTATAATTTAATTTTATCCTGCTTAAATATAAACTTAGTGTATATAATAGACATATAGTTAACAAATTTGCATGCGAATTTTATACATCCAACTTTTATCAACTTAGTTATTAAGAGACTGAACAGCATTTTAAAACATTCTTAGTACAATGTACTTCTAATCCTGTCATAATTGTAACTTATTAATACGCATGTGTTAACAAATTTGTATGTATATTTTATTAGCTTATCAACGTCATTGTCAAAAGATTTCACAAGATTAGAGAACATTTTTAATAGAATGTATTTCTAATCCTGTCATAATTGTAAATTTAAAATAAACATATAGTTAACAATTTTATATGCAAATTTTATACAGCCAACACTTACAATATCTTTTTGATCCTGTCAAAGTAAAGTCGTATTAATAGTCATATATTTAAGAATTTCACTTGAATATTTTATACAGCCCAGTACTTATCACCGTAATTATCAGAAGCTTTAGTAGTATTAAAATAGTATCCTTAATACAATGCATAACTATTCCTGTCACAATTATAATCTTATTAATAGTCATATAGTTAGTTAACCCCTTTACTTGCCAATTGTATACAGCCAAAGCTTAACAAAATTTCTAATTTTGTCGAAATTAAAGTGTTATTAATAGTTAGATAGTTACCAATTGTACTTGGATATTTTATGGAGCTAATGCTTATTACCGTAATTATCAAAGTTAACAGTATAAAACAACGTTCTTAATACAATATGTTTTTGAACCTTTCATTTTATACAGTCAATATTTAACGACTTAGTTTTGAAAAGTTTTGCAATTTTTAAAAACAAATTTATTACCCATACTAAAACGTAATTGCCGTGATGTAGCACCAGGTGGTCCTCGCAATTTGCCTCCACAAAAAAGTCAAAGGCTAACTAACAATGCTGTCTGTATATAGAATTCCTGACAGAGTGGAGTACAGCAGATTTAAACGAGCTCACTTTTGTGATGTTTAGTAAAAGTTAGGAAGTTCTTAGACATAATAAATTACCGTTGATTTTATCGGCAAAATCCCTGATGGAGAAAGCAATGGGAATGCAGCAGCCTTAACTGATAACTACAAGGATAAGTGAGTCGAAACACGTTCATTCTTGGTGCAGAAATGTATCCGAGATTTCTTGTCCTTTGTTACACGCCGCGTTAGATCCGTTGCATCTACACAAGTGGAAACATTTTTAAACTGCTAATAAAATGCTGAACATAAATTTAGAAACTCTTTTGAACGTACTAGTTTTTAAAATCTAGTTGTTTCTGGTATGTAATTTGCTTTATATTTGATCTCTAAGGAAATGATAGTAACTACATGTATGCAGCAAGTGATTATTTTCAACGTATATAGTTAAAGGTGGCAATCATAGAAAGGAGAAATTAAAAAAAAAATAGTAAAACATGTTCCAGAATATGGAAGGCTGAAATATATTTTTGCACATCAAGTTACCTTACCTGTACCTATTAAATTTGAAATTGATTAAATACTAGGTTTGTCATCTAGAATTAGGTATTTGCAGCATACGAAGTATATATAGAAGTGATACTCTAAAAGCAGGGATTGACAAGTGGTGGCGGGTAGATGGGAGGACTTGACTTTGCTTCTGCGGGAAGAGCATTGATGCCGGGGCGACGAGGCTCCGGGTATGTACCCTCCATTTAGTGTGCCAGCTGGCTTGGTGGCAGTCGATACCTTTCCGATGAGCACTGCGAGCTATTGGGGTTGTGATAGTTTCTAGTATACCACGTCACAGATTCACTATTATACAACCAATTTTACGAACACTGAAACCAATAAAAGGAACCAATCGAAATATGACAGCCGATAATTCACCGTCGAAGCAAACCCTTGAATAATTTTCAATTTTTTGCTCATGCTAGTAAATTGCTTCCTATTTGGTCATAATTTTATGTTATGTTACTCAATCTCATATTATTTTGTTTAAATAATAAAGAACGCTGAAAAGTAATGTAAACTGGGCTAATAAGGGAACCATATATCGAGTAAAGGTAAATTATGAGCGTTCGGGAGGCAGTGACTTCTAAGGCTTTTGAAGATAATTTTTCTGAGCATTCCTAAAAGCTGATATATTGGAATAGTAAAATCGACCTCCGTAAGTAGACGATAAGGTTTTTTACGAAATATTAGTCAAAACTACAATATCGGCTTTATTATGTATCTATACGGGTTGTACCCTAAATATTTAAAGATATTTAAACCTAGGATAGATTCGAGTAGACATTAGTAGGAATTACTATTTTGCAAAATTATATCATGAACCGAAAATATTGAATTTTACATTGTCGAAACATGATTGATAGTCTTTAGAACGTGAATATTTAAGATTGAAAGTGAAAGTAAATTCCCTATTACTTTCACGCCTATGATCATCTGAACTTGTGACAAAGCTATAGGCAATACAGAGCAAGCTTCAACAATACCGAAGAGATGTTCTAAGTACAGTAGAGGTCGCTTAAATTGAACCGGTCTACAGAGTTAACAAAATTGTACTGCAACTAAAGCTGGATTGAAAAGTTTAAAACAGGTATTTGTAATGAAGAAATTGTAGAAGAAACTGCGGATCTGACCATAGACATGATGAATATAAATAATGCGGCTTATTTAGACGAGTATTTACTATTTCACAGAAGAAGTTGGAAATTAAGAAGCGGCCGTGAAGCTATACGAAACCTGCATATCTACCATCTATTACTAATATAGTAAGTAGGTTCCATGTTGATAACGTTGTTGATTATAAATAATAAAGCAAATAGATACAAGCTTCCTCCAACATTTTTTTAAATTTATGAAACGAAGTTCTGTCGTCCTAGGGTTTCGTCATAACCAGACTCTACCATAAGGCTATACGATATAACTTCACTCCCATTCCATAAGTAAAATTAAGACATCACCTATTTCTTGTGCAAAGTTCTTAAGTATTGCAACCTAACTTATAATTTCTAATTTAAAGTAAATTTAATGATTGCTACCATTGTGTTTATTTATTTGCTTAATTCGCAGGAAATTCAAAGTATTGCAAATTATGACATCATTTTTCTTAAAAACTAGTAACCACGTCACAATTTAATAGTAAAAAACTTCTAGACACAAACATATGAAACAATTCTGTTACTATAAGGTTTATAACATCAATGCACTTAATCTACTCCAATAATCAACGTTAAACATCTTACTGGGATTCTTTAAATATTAATCTCGTTCTTGGTTTTGAAATATAAAAAGAACGAACAGCTTCCATGGATATTAATACTTTAACAATCCTTACACAAAAATTGTAATATTTTAATCTAAACAAATTTCAAAAGTTTAATGGTGCGAGAGGATTGCTGTGATTTACTATGAGTTTAAATTTCGGTAGGCACTTTTACTACTCCCAGTACAGAAAATAATTTCTTTGTGTAAATTTAAGCACCAGAACAGAGTGACTGAAATGAAAATTGTAAGATAGTAGTTTTCGCATGTAACATGCATATGTAGAACTTTAAATATGTCATCTTCTCTAGAAACGTGCTCTAAAGATATGTTGATATTAAGATTTTCCCCTGAGAACTGCGGTAACTCAGTCTTTCCAGGAAAGGTAAATCTAAGACATGCAGTGAATTCAAACACCGTAATTATTCCGAACTTTTTGCATATTGTTTTATTTTCGCTCTCTTGGCGTTGTACCTCCAGTTATTGTTTTAATATGGGTCTAGAAATATAAGAAATTTTTGCACAGCAAGCTCGATCGCATCGTGTTAGTAGCAAAAAAATTAATTTGAAATTTTTTACGTGTCAGACCGAAGAAGCGAGCGTGTTTAAAATTGCGATAATTAAGAAAGGAAATTGTGATTCGCATGCATAATAGCAAGGCTCTTTGTATAAGCAATATCATACCTAATATTTCTCGCAAAGGTAGATTTAGATCTGGGAGCCGCTTTTATTTAATGAAAATGCTCATTGTCATTGCAACTAAAAATAAAAGTATATACTCTTGTGCTGCAGGTACTCGGAAAAAGGACGAAAGAAATATTTGTTTTCCCAGTTTGTTTCTGCTATTATATAAGCACTGCTGTGAATACAGTGAATTTTTTTTTTAAGAAATCAACGTTTGCAGTTGGCAAGCAGCATATTTTGTTTGTTTCAATCGTGTTGTTGATCTTTTATTCGAAAACCACCAAAAAGCGACGAATTTAGAAACTCAGTTTGCTAATTCATTGAAAGTGTATTTGTTAAAGTGTGTTTCTGAATCAATCAAGTACATCCAAATTACATTTATCGTCGTAAAAATGTAAAAATATTATTATATATATATATATATATATATATATATATA
>JABXWE010046592.1:0-11371 GCA_014611495.1 Limonius californicus
ACGAGGAAAATTGGAACGCGGCGTTCTGTTCCACCAAGACAATGCTCCCGCTCACAAGAGTTGTGTTTCTGTTGTTGCTATCCACAATGCTGGATTAAAATTTTAGAACAGCCCTCATATTCGCCAGATCTGGCCCCCAGTGACTTTCACATGTTCCTCAAATTAAAAGAACGATGAAGAGGTGATGGTTGCCGTGAATGAGTGATTTCCAGTGCATGACAAAGACCTTTTTTCTGCATTCAACTTCTGTATCATCGTTATATGAGGATGGTTCAATTGAAACCCATCTTTGATCAACTTAGCCTTGAAAACAAATGTACTAATTCAAATGACGTTTGTTAATGTTAGTAGTGTTTGTAAGCAACATATTAATAAGTTTCTGGCGTTTGAATTTGATTCTCACTTTTAAAACTACGATTTTGAAATGGCGTTTATTGATGAAGATCCGTCAAGTTTGATCAGTGTGCAGTCTTACAATTTTTATGCGCTTAGGGTGTGCAGCCATTGTAGAATCATACGCGAATGCAAGCAGTTATGGAAATGCATGTATTGCGTACACAACTGTGAAGGAATGGTGCCGAAAATTTAAAAATGGAAAAGAGGGGACTATGGATAAGCGGCGACCAGGTGCATGATGTACTGCATTAACAGAAAACAATATGGCATGTGTGGAAGGCCTTATTAGATAAAATCGTATAATTTCAATTAGAGAAATTTCAGAAATTGTTGGTGCGAGTGTAGGATCTGTCCATAGTATTGTTCGTAATCTGGCTTACATCAAAGTTTGTTCGCAATGGATTCCTAGTCTCTTGTGTAATGAACAAAAATGCTTGCGAATTGGCTTATCTCTGCAACACCTCACAGACTACAGTTTTTTTTCTCTCTCATTTATTAGCAATCAGAATATTATAATACATACATATATGCAGATATTCTATAAGCTAATGTGATGGCTATGTACATGACATGGAAAGAATAACACCCAGTGGTGTTATCTTACAATAGTAAACATATTGATGACATTGGTAGTATTATATGACTAAGCAATCTAGTCTGCTATACCTGTAGGCCATAGCCTTTGTAGTCGTCTTTGGCAGGTATTATCCACTAGCGGTTGGACATACGTATTTAGATGAGTTTCAAGCTTACGCATATGGTTTTTAGCATAATTGCTGATGACCTCTCTGATAAACAGTAATTTCAGATCTTGATGTAGTGTTTGATTTGTCACATACCACGGAGCATCTGCTACGGCACGCAAACTTTTAGATCGGAATCTCTGCACTATATCAACATTTGATGAACTGGAACAGCCCCACAGTTCTACTCCATATTTCCATACAGGTTTAATAACGGTTTTATAGATCAGTAATTTATTTTCAATTGAAAGACTAGATTTACTACCTAGTAACCAGTATAATTTTTTTAATTTAATGTCCATTTCTGTCCTCTTCTTGGCTATGTGCACTTTCCAAGTAAGTCGTTGGTCCAAGTGCATTCCTAGATATTTAACTTGTTTGGATTGTAGAACTTCGATACCATTTATTATTACCGGTGGACATAGTTGACGCCGCAGTGTAAATGTAACTTGGACAGTCTTATTTTCATTTGCACAGATGCGCCATTTTTCCATGCACTTGCTAATAAAGTCAATGTGCTCTTGTACCTGCTGGCTTGCCGTTTCTGGGTTATTGTGAGAAGAGAGAACGGCGGTATCATCGGCAAAAGTACCTGTTGTTGTTGTTTGTGTTGTGGGTAAATCAGCGGTATATACCAAATAAAGCAGTGGTCCAAGGACACTACCTTGCGGGACACCAGAGTTTATTTTCTTGATTTCCGAGAGTTCACTGCCAATTCTTACTTGAAAATGACGATCTGCCAAGTAGGATTTAAGGAGGAGAAAATATTGGTTAGGAAAGGATGCTTTGATTTTAAACAGTAATCTTTGATGCCAGACCCTATCAAAAGCCTGACTGACATCAAGGAAAACCCCACAGCAATATTCCTTATTTTCAAATAATTTATTAATCACATCGGTTAGACGGTGACATTGTTGAATGGTGCTTCTTTCTAAAACCAAACTGATGTTGAGGGATAATATAATCACGAAAAGTATGTTCATGAATTCTTTTAGTTATTAGTTTTTCCAATAGTTTTGATAGTACCGGAAGTAGACTCGGTCTATATGACGCAGGTTCATTAGGTGCTTTTCCCGGTTTTAATATTATTATGATTTGTGAGAACTTTAGTTACAGACTACAGTCAAAATGGTAATGACTTTCTTCTGTCAATAGTTGCTGCTGACGAAACTTGGTGCCATTACTACGAGCCATCCAGTAAGTTATCGTCGATGTAGTGGAAACATTCAAGTACAACCTTCTGCAGGCAAGATGATGTTAACATTCTGATTCGTCCATGAAGGACTCTTGTTGATAGAGTTTAAGGAGCCTGGAGTAAATGTCAATGCAAATCTGTACAATGAAACTTTGAACTAGCTTCACCAAGCAATAAGACGGAAACGCACAGGAAAACTTACGCGTGGGGTCATTTTGCTGTACGACAATGCTAATGTGGTAAAGAAGAAATGGAGGGTTTTATAGCATTCACTCTATAGCCCGGATCTATCGCGTTGCGATTTCCATATTTTTGCACCGCTGAAAAAGGCGTTAAAAGGTCGGCTTTTTGAGTCTGACGCAGAAGTACAGATAGCTGTGCAAGACTCCTTCAATCAGCAGCCACAAGAATTGTATGAGCAGGGTATACGTCGGTTAGTAAAACAATGGGATAGGTGCCTTAACTGTGACTGTAATTATTTGTAATTAAATTGTAGAATAAATTTTTTATGAAGCAGAGATGGGTTTCAATTGAACCCATCTTGTACTATTAACCTTTTAGGGTATTATGTTGACACATAAAGTTGTTTCAAATGTCCAAGTCATTTGCTTCTATATGTAAAAAAAATTTTTATGTGATTTCATTTCTTTTTATCTAGATTTTACCAAAATTGATATTTTAATTACAATTTCAAATAGATTTATTTAAACCAATACTTTTCGTACATATGCAGTAGGATGGGAAAGTCAGTAGCGAATTCTACTTCTATATTAGCAAATTCTGCGGTAGGACTCTAGTAGACACACGCATATTCCGAAATGTTAGAAACGCACTGCGCTGGTACAAACAGTCCTGAAGCTGAAAACTGAATTGAATTGAATGGAGTCCGGGTTAGTCATGCGCAAGCTGTGAGGAAGTGAGTTGGTGTTGTTTCGTGGCGCCGGCTGCTTTAAACAAAATTTCGTCTTTTATAAACAACCAGTCATTAAAATGATAAATTAATTAATTACCGCGATTAATTAGCTGATAACCACCCGCTCGTCTAAGAAACTGAAAAGCTCAACTTGCTACATTTAAACAATAATAATAGTTAAAACCCTAAATAATAAACAAAGGTAGTGAAAATGACTCTTTGATGTACAATGTTATGTTGTGACTATGATTTTGCATACGGATTTCTGTTTCCTGTTCCTGTGCTGCATTATTGACTCGTTCGTGACAGTAAATGGTAAGCTAAATTATTGTTTGTATGAATTTATATACCTGCCGGTATTGATTTTTGATTTAAGTGTGAGATATCCATTAGATAACTCAATATATTTATTTCTATATTAAATTGCTTCTATTTGTTACATGTTTTGAATCTAAAATTTCCAGTTCCAGTATGTAACGTATGAAAACGAGTAAATGATGTTATTGTAGTTATTAAAATTTCAAGCAGCTCTAAAACTAGAATCATTTGTTGTTGATTAAAGCACTACCATTACATGTGTTTTAACAATCGAATTGATTTACTTTTAACGTACTATTAAATATCATCCTACAAACTATTTGTATTCTGATACCGTAAACAATAACTCTTTTCGTTATTGAACCGTACTGAATCACAACCAAAGGAAGTTATTATAATAGCAATTAAATGGCGCCTCTGCACCTAAAGTGAATTATAATAAGGCGTATGCCTTAGAATCGTACTTTCTTATGTTTATTACGCCGAGATCATAAATCTACTTTCCAAACGCGTAGTCTATGATCTGCTTGTTCGTAAACTGTACATAAATTGATTGATATATTGAAATGAATTTAACTTCTTCAAACATTGGTTATTAATTTACTACAAAAGTACTAAATCATTATCACATATTGCACTAGTGAGAAGCTGTTTGGATTTTAATAGCGTAAACAGTATGCCTTTTCGTTCTGAAACATAGGGAACCACAAAAAGAATCTACAACCAAACGAAGTTATTATAATAGCAATTACATGACGCATCTGCAGTCTGAAGAGAATTATAATAAGGCATTACAAAATTCAAATGTGTAAAAATAGAACTGATTATATTTATACTGTACGCCAAGATCGTAAGTTTACCTTTCAAACGCGTAATCTAGGATCTGCGTATCCGAAAGCTGTATGTAACGCGGAATATGGGATCAATTCTCTATATTTGAATATTGGATATTATTGATTTCCTGCAAAAGTGCTGCACCATTATCAAATATTGCACTAGTAAGAAGCTATTTGGACTTTACTAGTGTAAACAGTACGTATTCCTTTTCGTTACTGAACTATTCGGAAAAAAATATTTTATCTACAACCTAAGGAAGTTATTATAATAACAATTAAATGGCGCATCTGCAGTCTGAAGAGAATTATAATAAGGCATTACAAAATTCAAATGTGTAAAAATAGAACTGCCTTATATTTATGCTATTCGCCAAGATAGTAAGTTTACCTTTCAAACGCGTAATCTAGGATCTGCGTATCCGAAAGCTGTATGTAAAGCGGAATGTGGGATCAATTTTATATATTTGAATATTGGATATTATTGATTTCCTGCAAAAGTGCAACACCATTATCAAATATTGCACTAGTAAGAAGCTATTTGGATTTTACTAGCGTAAACAGTACCTATCCCTTTTCGTTACTGAACTATTCGGAAAAAAATATTTTATCTACAACCTAAGGAAGTTATTATAATAACAATTAAATGGCGCCCCTGCAGTCTGAAGAGAATTATAATAAGGCATTACAAAATTCAAATGTGTAAAAATAGAACCGCCTTATATTTATAGTATTCGCAAAGATCGTAAGTTTACCTTTCAAACGCGTAATCTAGGATCTGCGTATCCGAAAGCTGTATGTAAAGTGGAACGTGGGATCAATTTTCTATGTTTGATAATTGGATAGTATTGATTTCCCGCAAAAGTGCAACACCATTATCAAATATTGCACTAGTAAGAAGCTATTTGGATTTTACTAGCGTAAACAGTACCTATCCCTTTTCGTTACTGAACTATTACCTTTCAAACGCTTAATATAGGATCTGCTTATCCGAAAGCTGTATGTAAAGTGGAATGTGGGATCAATTTTATATATTGGAATACCTATTGGATATTATTGATTTCTGGCAAAAAAGTGCCGCACTATTATCAAATACTGCACTAGTAAGAAGCTATTTGGATTCAACTAGCGTAAACAGTATCCCTTTTCGTTACTGAATTATTAGGAAAAAATATATTCTCTACAACCTAAGAAAGTTATTATAATAACAATTAAATGGCGCCTATGCAGTCTGAACTGTACGAATAAAGTTAATAAGGCATTTCAGATTTCAAATGCATAAAATCCGCGGTTTTTTATATTTATACGCTAGGATCTAAGTTTACTTTCTAAGCGCGTACTCTATGATCTACACATTCGTAAACTCTATATAAAATGGGCTATTGAGATAACTGTAACTTTTTTAAACGTTATCATTGATTTACTGCAAAAAGACTGCACAATAATAAAATATTGCTCCTTGTAATAAACGATTTTGATTTCGATACCGTACAATATACCGTTTCGTTACTAAACAATAAAATAAAGTAGCTTTCAACCAAACAATGTTATTATGATAATAGCAATTCAGTGGCGCCTCTGCAGTTAAATTGAACTGTGATGAAGGTAAAAAGACGTTTTAATATTTAAATATGCTTAAACCGCAGATCACTAATACATGCCAAGCTCGTAAGTTAAGTTTCTAAGCGCGTAACCAATAATCTGCCTATTGAAAAGCTGTACGTAAAACGGAATATGAGATCCATTTAATACATTTCAACATTGGTTATTGATTTACTGCAAAAGTTTATTGCACTATTATCAAAAATAGTATTAGCAAGAAGCTATATGGATTTACTTCTGTAAACAGTATCCCTTTTCCTTACTGAACCATTCTGAAGAGAATATTTTATCTAGAACGAAAGCAAGTTGTTATAATAACAATTAAATGGCGCCTCGGCAGTCTGAACTGAACTATAATTTGAATGCATGAAAACTGCAGTTTTCTATATTAATACGCTATGGTCGAAGTTACCTTTCAAACACGTAATCTAGGATCTGCACATTCGAAACATGTATGTAAAACGGAATGTGGGATCAGTGTTATATATTTGAACATTGGATATTATTGATTTACTGTAACAGTGCTGCACCATTATCAAATACTGCTCTAGTAAGAAGCTATTTAGATTTTACTACTGTAAACAGTATCCCTTTCGGTTACTTCATAATTCTGAAAAATATATAGTATCTATAACCCAAGGAAGACATTATAATAACAATGAAATCGCGCCTATGCAGTCTGAACTGTACGAATAAAGTTAATAAGGCATTTCAAAATTCAAATGTGTAAAAATAGAACTGCCTTATATTTATAGGCCAAAATGGTAAGTTTACCTTTCAAATCCGTAATCTAGGACCTGCGTTTTCGAAAGTTGTATGTAAAATGCAATGTGGGATCAATTTTATATATTTGAACATTGAATATTCGTTTACTTCACAAGTACCAAGTACCATTATCAAATATTGCAATAGTAAGAAGCTATTTGGATTTTACTTCTGTAAACAGTATCGCTTTTCGTACTGAACTATTCTGAAGAGAATATTTTATTTAGAACGAAAGCAAGTTGGTATAATAACACTGTAGTCGGAGCTGAACTGTAATTCTAATTCATGAAAACCACAGTTTTCTATATTTATACGCTATGGTCGAAGTTTACCTTCTAAACATGTAATCTATGATCTACTTGCGCGTACACTGTATTTAAAATGAGATATCGGGATAATCTAGGATCTGCGTATTCGGAAGCTGTATGTAAAACGGAATGTGGCATCAATTATTATATATTTGAACATTGAATCTTCATTTAGTAGTGCACAAGTACTGCACCATTATCAAATATTGCAATAGTAAGAAACTATTTGGATTTTACTTCTGTAAACAGTACCTATCCCTTTTCGTATTGAACTATTCTGAAGAGAATATTTTATTTAGAACGAAAGCAAGTTGTTGTAACTCTGTAGTATGAACTGAACTGTAATGCGAATGCATGAAAACCACAGTTTTCTATATACACTATGGTCGAAGTTTACCTTCTAAACATGTAATCTATGATCTACTTGCTCGTAAATTGTGTATAAAATGAGATATCGGGATAATCTAGGATCTGCGTATTCGGAACCTGTATGTAAAACAGAATGTGGGATCAGTTTTCAGGCATTTCAAAATTCAAATGTGTAAGAAACGCAGTTCCCTACATCTCATGTAAATTTACTTTCTAAACGTGTAATCAATGATCTGCTTATTGGAAAGCTGTATGTAAAACGGCATGTGAAATCAATTTAATATATTTAAACTTTGGTCATTCGATTTACTGCAAAAGTACCTACTGCACCATTATCAAATATTACACCTAGTAATAAGCTATTTCAATGGCAATCCGGTTTTGTTACAGAATCACAAATCATAAAAAATTAATTTCACATTAATAGAAGTTATTATAAGAGAAATTCATAAAGCTGTTTTCTCTTGTGTTTAACTAGTCCCCTTGTCTAATTAATTATGTTTATTGTTATGCTAAGAACCGAGACTCGTCGTCAGGCGGTGTTTTACTTGGGATTTAGGAAAATTAGGGCAGTGGGAACGAAGTGGCCGAAAGGTGGGTGGCTTCTGAAACGGGTTCAGAGTTTGCGCGTTCGGGATAATTGAATGAACAGTATGTGTGTGTTTCTGAGTTGATAAATGTACTGAAGTGATTTATACCTATGTATTGGCTACCTGCTAGGTGGTGTAAGTGAGCTCTGGATGGTGGAGATGAAGATGTAGTAGATAAAGCTTGTAGACAAGGATTTTTCTTCTGATAATTCAGTACTATTAGTGATTGTAATTACTCTGTTACTATGATAGGGGTCTGTTATTGTGCTTGGGGGCTAACGAGCTCGCCAAGGGTCCTGAGGGATGAGAGTAGCCTATCAGGATTTCGTTTTGAGCTGTTTAATGCTTAGCGGGTCGGAGATTGAGCATGATCATTCGACTTGACCTCGACTTGGTTGATCGAGACGGCGGCCAATAATCTCTGCATTGCACTTTGCAGAGGGTCCAGTAGAGATCATGTCTTTCACTCTTTTCCTTGTGAGACACATGCAGCGACTTACGCAGATCGTTTCGTGGTCACAATGACATGGAGAGACTCATTGCCCGGTGGTAAGATTCGGTTGTCCAGTACCCATTAAAGGTTAGGTACATTGGTAAATATTTACCTAAAACGATCCTGTCAAGGTCACCCTACCCCGAACCGCAGTGCCGAACGTGAGCTATTAGATACTATGTGGGACTCTACGGGGGGACACCCGACCCCTGTAAGTAGAAATGTAGAAACGTCAATGCTAATGTAAATTTCGTTTGTTGAGCATTGAGTTAGAACTTAAACAAACGCACGTGTTTGACTCACCCGAGCGCGCGCTGTGATTGGTCTACGGTAGATAACGCTAATGCCTCATTACTTAAGGAATAATTGACGCTCAAAACCTCTACTTTGCACTCGTAATTACCGGATTAAGTTTGTGTGCTTTTTGAGCAGTGCTTATTGATTTTTGGAGCGTTTGTATAGTGTCTGGTGCTTATTTTCCTAAAATGGAGCAAGTTGTTCCAGAAACGTGCAATCGTCCTACTACTTTAAATGGAAAACAATTAATAGCAAAACTGTATAATTCGACGTTAGAAGAAAATCCTGAGATTTTACTGACTGACATTGTACAATTTGTTGCTGAAACAGTGGGTGTTAGTGTTGCAACAGTAAAAAGAATTTTAAAGGAGTTTCGGGATACCAAAACTTTCGTCGAAATGATCTTAAAACTATCCGAAAATATCGGGAAGCAGGTCCAGTAACTTTTTATACCGATGAAACTTAGGTAAATGCCGGTAAGCAGATGTCCCCAAGTCCATAAAACACCTTTACTTAAAAAGAACGGTTCTTTTCGGAACCACCAATTCTTCTAAAAAAGAATTCCGACGGCGCGAACGTTAATTTAGAAACACTAGGAATATTACATTAATATACATCCGGTAAATCAACGCACCTGTCCAGCGTTTGTTTATGTTCTAGCTCAATGCTCAACAAATGAAGTTTAGTAATGCATTGTTCCTTGTGTGTTCCACGTTTTGCTGGTGTGTGCTGAAATGGGGCTTGATTTGACTTTATGAGTGCAGCTCGTACGTGTCTGTAGCTATCAGATCCCGAGATCCGGAGAATTTAGTCTTGGTGGGTACACATAACCAATTTTGAGACCGTATCGGTGAGTTTTGAGTTGATTATTACTGTTTGTAAAAACTACTACAGCTGGTCCCGGCCAGGAAAGCCTCTTCCTACATATGTAATCAGAATGTCGACGTCCATTTAATATGTTTAAATAATAGTTATGGATTTACTGCAAATGTACTTTACCGTTATCAAATACCACATACAACACAGAATTTCTTTTCGTTACTGTATCGACATGGCACATCTCTTCAACAAAAATTATCTTCTAACAAGAAGTTATAACAGAAGTTCAATGGGGAGTAAGTTTATTTTCCAAACGTATGATCTAAGATTTGCAAACTCCTAAACTGTATGTAAACGGGATTTAAATATTGCTGTTGATTTACCGCAAAACCACTTAAATGTTATGTAAACCGCAGTAGCAGTACGCTATTTGGATTTTACAAACCGTAAACAATATTTCATTTTGTTACCAAATGGACAAGCAAACGGCAACTTCGAACCAAAACAAGTTATTATAAGAGAAACTCAAAGATGAATTTCGAGCTGAATACTAATCCACCATAAGGCGTTTCAAAATTCGAATGCGCTAGAACCGCAGAATGTATACGCCATGATCGTAAGTTTACTTTCCAAACGCGTAATCTATGATCTGCTTATTCGTAAGCTGTATGTAAAACGGAATGTCGAGATTCGAGATACAACCGCAATGAATTGCCTATTTCCACTTTATCATCACAGCATAAACCAGTAGCAACATAAAGGACATAAAGGTCATTGTTCAAGCATGTATGTGGGCGGCATAAGTACATTCTTGTAGAAATAACAAACATAAATTCTAAAATTATGTCGAAATTTTTTGTACCAAAAAAACCGCAGCAGTCCGTTTCGCAATAAAAGCTGGCTTTAAATTTGTGTTTGCATTGCATTACTAGAGTCTGCAAGCTGGAAAATCAAATAAATTAAACAACACAAATCTTACCAATGGTTGTATTTAAATGAAAATCAGCAACACGCTGCGAAAATAAACTCTTATCTTCTAGCTACGAAAGCGGGAGAAATTTGTAAATATGTCTCTGTAAATGTTCACAGATATCTTTTGAAGCTAAGCAAACTGAATAATATGAATTACACATAAGATAGGATGAGAAATAATTTGAAATCATTTCCAAGAATTATTACTTGAAGTTTACATCTGTACTTTATTTCCAAATTCAATTCAATATTTGCCGCTTACTATTCTTTTTGTTAACTTTTATTCAGTTCAAATATAGTTAATCTTTGGATTTTGTGTTGTTTCATACTGGTGTGTTAAGAAATATTGTTACGCTTTTGGGTGTAACTGATAAGAGGCCCTTTGCCCTTATCGCCGGGATCAGCAGAGAAACAACTACTCTTGTATAAAATGGTTTGATTTGATTCATTTGCTACGTACTACAAAACTATTACAACTAATCCTAAAACATTATACTAAACAACTTACACAAATATAAACAGGTACAACACCATTGCTAGGTTTGTTATTCTTGGGAACACCGCCAACTGCCAACTATACACTCTCTACTCTCTACTATTTACTATTCGCTTTTTACTCTTCGCTATCAACTGTTTTTCTATGCACTGTTGGCTAATTCAGTCTTAAGTGTCCTTTTATAAATTCTCTTTTGCACCCATAAGCGATGACCTGGTTATTACTTAATTTCCCTTATCAAGCGTATTACTTATTTCACATT
>JABXWE010046599.1:0-19499 GCA_014611495.1 Limonius californicus
GGCTGTGGTTCGGAATTTTGTTTTAACCATATTGTAGTGCGTGAAAAATGTGACATTTTTTATTAAAACGAATTTCCGATATATTCTATAATAAGAGAGATATTTCAATTTGGCCCTCCGAAATGAGACAGCCTGTATATATATATACAGTGTGTCTCACTGTGGACGGCACCACCCCAGTATTTTGTTTATATATTATCGATTCAAAAAATTTCTTTTTTCTGATTATACCTCTCACTAAACTGTAATTTTAGGGTATGTTACTTTCCCTTCGCGGTGAAATGCTAGCCTACTACGATTTAAAATAAACAGCAAAATTGAAGAAATCGTATTAGGGATTTTTTTACAACAAAATTTTGTTAATAAAAGTTGTTCAGAATCGTTCGAATAAGCTAAATCCAAAATTTCATAACAATCAAAAAATATTGAAAATTTTACTTTTTTAAGTCCAAGGTGAATTTTTTAGAAAAAAAATTTTCAATATTTTTTGTTTGTAATGAAATTTTGGATTTAGCTTATTTGAACGATTCTGAACAACTTTTATTAACAAAATTTTGTTGTAAAAATATCCCTAATACGACTTCTTCAATCCAAAATTTCATTACAAATCAAGAAATACTGATATTTTTTTAGAAAAAAAATTTTCAATATTTCTTGATTGTAATGAAATTTAGGATTTAGCTTATTTCAACGATTCTGAACAACTTTTATTAACAAAATTTTGTTGTAAAAAAATCCCTAATACGACTTCTTCAATTTTGCTGTTTATTTTAAATCGTAGTAGGCTAGCATTTCACCGTGAAGGGAAAGTAACATACCCTAAAATTACAGTTTAGTGAGAGGCATAATCAGAAAAAAGAAATTTTTAGAATCGATAATATATAAACAAAATACTGGGGTGGTGCAGTCTACAGTGAGACACACTGTATATATATGTATATATTACGACCCAATATATTGTGAAAATTCAAATTCTCAATGTGACAAGCATAAACAGCTGAACATGCAGCCTCAGGGTTCCACATCTTACCCAATATTTACACTCCTACCTAGTATCTAAAAGGGTTTATAGGTTCTGGAACTGAAATTCCCTATTTATTTTGATTTTCTAGAGTGCTCCAGCGAAATGCATATTCAAAATATTCTCGGGTTTTCAGAAATAAATTGGGAAGATTTACAGGAGGAATAATTGATTTAAAATGGAAACCGTAGCAAATACCTTCTGCCTTAAAATATAAGGTAGGGCATTATAGGATTACTATAAATCCCACTTTAGAAAAAGTACACTTTCCTTTACCTTTTCCTTTTTTATCATTCTTTCATACTACCCATCCCTCCCCCCGTAACCACTTTCGCATTACTTCATGGGGGTGCGGGCGTCCCTTACACACTAACCATTCACGCAACATGCACCCTAAACTATCTTAACTAAGAGAAATGCGGTAGCCCCAGTTGGGATTCGAAACCTCGACCGATTGGACCGAATTTAGCGGTGACCTCGAATGGCAGCGCATATCCGGACTGCTCCAGCGAGGTCCCTACACTTTCCCTTACCTGGAATCGAATAGATGTCTGAAAATTTAAAATGGGGTAAGCAGTTTTCAAAGATAGACTTATACTATGCTTACCAGCAAGTGCTGTTTACCCCGGAACCCGAGAGTTGGTCCCAATATCAATACATACAGGTTTGTTTACGGTAACAAGACTTCATTTTGTAATTTTTTCAGAAATTGTGGAAAATGATTGGATTCCAGAAGTAGCGTGTTTTTTAAATGACATATTAATTAGTGGTGAGAATTACCAAAAATATTTAAGAAGACTTGAATTAGTATTGCAAAAATGGCAAGAATGTAATTTAACGATTCTAAAAGAAAACTAGGAATTTTTCCAAATTTAAGTTAGTTATATAAGTACATATGTCTAATCAAGGAGTTTGGGCTACTCAAGAAGCATCAATTCCGAATAAAGTTTCTATGTTAAAATCTTTCTTTTTCTTCTTATTCCAGTTATTCCAAATGGAGCATAGGGCATATGAACGGTGTTACATCGGCGGTAGGATGCGGATGACACGATTACTAGTCCTGCGCTTCCTGAGTCAAGTGTTTTATAATTTCTTTGACCAATTTTGTCCATTTTCCTCTATTTCTTGCTAACTCTTTTGCCTCATTGCAAGTAATATTTTGCTAACATAGTTATTTTTTATGTATCTTCTCTAGGTGTCTTCCATAGCGTATACCCAATATAACCCCATATTGGTTTTTTTAGTTATGTCTACTATTTCTTCCCCGTTGTTGTCCATAGCATATCATTTGCTACTCGATTGGGCCAAAATATGAGATATATAATCCTTAACCATTTGTTAATGAATGTCTGGATTTTTTTATATTACGTTTGTTCGCTACCCATGTTTCCGTCCTTTAAAGCGGCATACTTCTGACATCAGTTTTAAAAAGTCTCAACTTTGTTTTTCTCAATATACTGTCTGTTTCCTAGATTGTTTTCAACATACTAAATGCTTTTTGTGCTTGACTGATTCTCCTGTCTATGTCTCGGTCAGTACCATCATTCTTCTTCACTACACTACCCAGATAGCAAAAGTCTTCTACCTCTTCAATTTCTTCTCCATTTATCTTAATTTTTTTACCTCCGTTGGTCTCGTTTGATAGCATCTTAACCTTTTTCGTATTTATCTTTAATCCCAATTGCCTTGCTATATCTATTAACCTTTTGATCTATTCTAGGATATCTTGGCTTTTAGTGGTTATCAGACTTATGTCATCTGCGAATTCCATGTCTGCTAGTTTTTCGAAGATTGTAAATTTTAATCCTGTTTTTTATTTATTGTATTTTCCGTAACCCACTTTATTACACTAATAAAGAGTATAAGTGATAATATGCAACCTTGTTGTAGACCACTTTTAAACTCCATTTTTGGAGTATAATTTTCTCCATGTTCAATAACTGCTGTGTTGTTGTCATTCAGTAATTCTATGACTCTCAAGTTATATGTGGTATTTCACGTTGTTTTAATATTTTCCACATTTCGTCTTCTTTAATCAAGTCAAATGCTCCTTCTAAATCTATGAAATTTATACACACTTGTTTTTTCATTTCTGTCATTTGTTTTATTATAATTCTTGCAGTGCATATGTGGTCGATGTGTGATTTTTGTGCTCTAAAACCAGCCTGATTTTCTCGTAATTTGTCATTTATCTTATCTTGCAGTCTTTCTAATATTATTCTAGTTAATATTTTACTAGCTGTACATAGCAGTGTGATTGATCTCCAATTTTCCCATTTGGACATGTATCCTTCTTTAGGTAACGGTACTATATTCCTTTTGTCAAATTTAAGTTGATCTTCATTCCATATTTCCTGAGTAGTATGTACATTACTGCAACTGAAACATCAATGTGCGCTTTAATTAGTTCTGCGGAAATATCGTCAATTCCAGCTGCTTTGTCATTATTCAGTTTTAAAATTGCTTTCTTGATTTTTTGTCTATTGAATTCTTCCTCAGTTATATGCGGTAACTCACTTTCCCCATCATAAATTTTTTCTATTTTTTCATTTAATTCTACTTTCTCTTTAAACATTTCTGTAAAACAATCTATTCATATATTTGTTTTTTTTTCTTTTGTTTTATGTATTTCTCCCATTTTCCCTATTAGTTTTGTGGTTTGACGATATTCTTTACCAGTTATTTTTCTTGTTATTTCATATAATTTTCTCATATGATGTGTTTTTGCAGCTTCTTGTGCCTTATACGCCTGTTGTTCCATTAATAACTGTTTGCCTCTTTTCTGTTAGTCTTCTCGCATCGCATTTTTTCCTACTTTTACGGGCTGTGTAGTTGACTTTGAGGCTAATTTTAATTTGTGGTTTGATCAGGCTATGGTTAGATCCGACGTCAGCCCGTCTTAAGTCTCTAACATCTTGTAGTGAGTGTCTTCATTTCTGTTTCATGATAATATGGTCTATTTGATTCCTTGTAGTTCCTCCTGGGGCTGTCAAAGTTTCGCTGTGAATATTCTTATGTTCAAATTCTATTACCAAACCGTTTATACCATAAAATTCAACCAGCCTTTGTCCATTATCGTTTATAATCCCCATTTAGTGTTTGACCATTACTTGTTCTTTCTTCTTATGTATTGTCACAGCCAACTTCCGCATTCCAATCAACTTTAAAATTGTATTATATCGTTTGTACTTTCTCTGAACTTTTTGTTTTTTTATTTTAACCCTGCATCTGAACCGCCACTTCCACTTGTCGTTATCCGGACCTAGGGATCTCAGCAACCCATGATTAGAATAATATATTTTTATATAACATTCACATATTTTTTAAATTATTTTTATATGTATATGCAATGAAGTTTGCGTTAAATTTCACATATACTTTAATGGCAAAGTTATTTGTTTACAAAAAAATTCAATATGTATTTAAAATAAACATTAAAACAACCCAATAAATAACTTTTACACACTTACCGAATTCAAACCAATAGAAAAGTCACTTGCAGTTCCCATTCTCTAATCAAATAGCGTCAAAACAAAACCAAAAAATTACCGCCATATTTCATTATCCATTTGCCTCAGTAAAATATTACAAAAAATGATATTGTCTTGCTTAGGGTTGTCTTGGTGTTCGTCTTGCTGCTTGTCTTGTCTTAGGAAACTATATTTGTTTGTTGTTGGTACGACATTACTAGTAAGATTAGCAGCTTGTATAATTACTTGCATTTTCTTTTCTTCTTCTGCCACTTTTTACCACTTGCCAAGATACTTGACTGGTGTTGCGCGTATCAGCTACTTCATCTTCATCCTCGCCCATTGATGATGTTGACTTTATGCTAGGGCCATTCCCTTGAGATGAGATATCAGTATTTTGCATACTCAATAATTGCTGTTGATTTTGAGAGTGATAATAACAGCTGTTGGTTAATGGTTAGCCTTTGTTGGCTTGGTATTTGCTTCGATAAGGTAGATAACGGAAGGAATGAATTACTAAACGTATTCTACCATTGCCATTCAGGGTTTGGATACTGGTAGATCTGTGGCTGTCCGGACATGTTGCTACTTCCGGGGTCATTGCCCGTTGGTAACACGTTGGAATGTTGAAAATACATTTATTCCACAATTTTTGACTGAACGATGAATTTTAATCATTTAAGTGCTTTCGCGGTCGAACGTTGATAGCCTATCACTTTCGACGTGTCCGCTCACTAGCACGGATTAAAACCAATCACAATTAGTTTGTTCAAAGGAAAAATTGTTTAGAAAATTAAATGATATGAAATAATATACCTAATTGTTTTAAACTGAAGGTAAACGAATTATGACAAATTGCAAAATATAGCAATCATGAAGGGTCTCATACGCTAGTTTTCTAATATCTTCAAAGAATCGAATAGATTTGTCAAGTCCTTCTTTTATCTGAGGGGATATTGTCGTCTAGCGCAGTCTGCCATTATTAAGTTCTTAAAAATGTTCTACCTTCGGAGTGGTTACCCAATCTCATATTTCCTTCGAACTTTTTTAGATATACGGGCTAGATATCTAAAACTAGAAAACGGAACATATAGGAAAAAACTGTATTAACACAAACAACGCTGCCATTTAGACTTTTAATAGAAAAAATACTTTTAATGTAAACAGAAAACAGGGACTATTGAATAAATAAACATATTTAGAATCACACTGTATAATACAGTTAATGTATAACTTCATTACATAATTATACGTCTTACCATTACAGCAAATGTACAACAATTTATAATATAGTTCATTATTCATCACTTGACCATTGTTTCTCTAGGTCGTCCTGTTACAACAACTATTGGTACGATTTAAGAACCGTATAGTTTAGACAACTTCTCCATATTGTGAATTGTGATTTCGTTTCTTGTTGTTTCTGACTAAATCAATTAATACCGCTATTAAAGTATTTTAAGACACTATGGGCAGCTGCAGTTATCGGGATTAATTGGTTGTCTTCCTAACACTAATCAAGACACCGCAAACTCGTTGATAAAGGAAAACCTATTTTATTACAAGTATCCATGTAATAGAAAATTGAAAGGTAATTGCAATGTAGAAAGTTCGTTTTGGAGATTTAAGTTTTTCGTTTGATCATGTAGTTAGTAGAAGTTGAAATTACCTGTCTGTTAAAGCAACATTAAGGAGGGAATACTCGTTAAATGAAATTTTGTTTGGTAAAAGAGTGAACTCGTTCTCGCATACCACCTTTTGCTTTAGCAAGGCGGGTATGGTTAGGTTTAATTCTATAAAACGGTTCAGAAATCTCCATAACAAAGACAAAATGTCTATAACATTTTCATATATCCCTTTATCTTGCCATCTTTTCAATACTGGCGCGGAAATGATAGAATATAAGCTACACGTTATATAGTTTTTCAATTAGTACCGTTTCCGCGGTTCGTATACCGGGGCTCGTCTTCTGTAAGGTCAAATGTTAATGATTGATCGTGCGAGTTATCTGGGAACGAGTGTTATCAAACATTAAAACACAACCTGTGTTAACGGGCACAGTAAATCGTTTGGTATGGAAGCGATAGGGTCGTTCCCTACGTTTAGCAACTCAACCTGTCATTTTTAATTAGGTCCACCTTCATTGATACTTCAAAACTTACCCCGCCCCGCACCATTATCTTAACCTGGTCACGCGTTTGTCGTGTTGAGGCATCTGAATTTTTTGTCCCAAAAACTTTCTTTGGACCGCAGTTTGGAATTGATTTTATCGTTCAACCTATATTCAGCGTTTTGTAATTTCTTCTCAAAATTGGTTTTCCTGTTATTCAGCTTGCTGGCCACTTGATCGCAGTAACAATCAATTCGCTGCTTCAGGTTTTAGATTAGATTTCTTTGCTTATTACACGTTGCTGGCGAAGAGGCAGGTATCCATCAGAGCAACAAATCCGCCTGAAAATTGTGGAGGGTTGACAATAATAACAAGTGTTTGGTATGTATTTAAGTTCTATGTACGTCGTCTATATATATATATATATATATATATATATATATACCGGGTGAATATTCCTAAACCGAACATAGACAATTAACATGGGAAAAAGGTTTCTCGCAGATTGCTGCTCCCCATTTTAACTTAGAGGGTTTATAATGACACCCATCGAAAGAAGATTTTTTTCTCGTCTAATGATATCCGAATTAGTTAATTTTCACTTGTATTTCTCATTATTTTAGCAAAAATTCGCAATAAATGCAATTCGGAAAAATCATGTTGAGCCATGACTCGTAAGACAATAGACAGATTCAAAAGTCATTCAAGTGACAGATTCATTATGCCGTTGGCGACTATGATTTTAAGATTTCCAATTTTCTTTACTGAAATCAATTGGAAAAAAAAATCACGTGGGTCATGCCTGAAAACAAGTTATCAGTTATGATAACTCTCTTTGTAAAATGTATTCCATTGAGGAAAAAGTATTCATCGTAAAAAACGTTTACAGCGTAAATAGTTACCGTAGGGTGCGAGATTTGTTTTCCGTTCAGTTTAACGAGAGCCCTATTCCGTCAGTGTCGACAATACGACAAATAATCCTTCAATTTGAAAATTCTGGTTGCTTAAATTCAGGTAAATATTATTCACTTCAAATGATAGTTTTAAAATTATCTCATTATGGTTGTTTATTAGAACATCGCAGAATAAATGGCAACAGACGGGAAAACAATTACGAAGAGATTGTTATTGGGCTGGTATCTGGGAATCCTCGACTGAGTACAAGATCCATTGCTTTAGAATGTGGTAAATCACAAGGAACGGTCTGCAAAATTTTAAGAAAGCACGGCTATCGTCCGTACAAGTTTCAATGCCATCAAGAACTATTGCCGTTTGATGAAGAAGCTAGACAAACCTTTTGTGAAATTATTCAAGAACGTGCTAATGCGGATCGCAATTTTCTCTCGTCGATTTGCTTTACGGATGAATGTACCTTTACCTTAAATAACGAACCGAACGTTCAAAACGATAGATACTGGGCACAGGAGAATCCCCATCTGAATTTAAATCTTAGAACGCAATATCCTCAAAAAATTAATATTTGGGCAGGCATTTTTAATTCTCATATTATAGGCCCTTTCGAAATTATAGGAAATCTAAATGCAGAAAATTATTTAGATTTTTTAATTACTCAGGTTGGCCCTGCAATTGAAGAGGTGGCACGTCCAAACCAGGGTATCTGGTTCCAACACGACGGATGTCCAGCTCATTTCGGAATAGACGACAGAGAATATTTGAATAATTCATTTCCAAATCGGTGGATTGGACGAGGAGGTGAAATCAACTGGCCTGCTAGATCTCCTGATTTGACACCATGCGATTTCTTCCTGTGGGGTCACCTGAAAAGCCGCATTTATAAAACCCGTCACCCAAACATTAATTCTTTGAGGAATGGAATATTTGAGGAGTGCAGATTGATAACGAATAGGCAGTTGGCAAACGTCTGAAATTCGTTTTACAATAGGATGGGGCATTGTTTAATGCAGAATGGAGGTTTATTTGAACACTTTCTTTAATTATTAATTTCTAATTATAATTTTGTCCTAACTATTGTCAACAACAACAATTTATTTTCTAATAAACACGACCGATGCTAAGGAAGTTTACTGAATTTTACATTTACCAGAAATTCAACCAGAGCTTTTGCAATTCTTTAGAAAATTTCCAATTGATTTCAGTAAAGAAAATTGGAAATCTTAAGATCATAGTCGCCAACGGCATAATGAATCTGTCACTTGAATGACTTTTGAATCTGTCTATTGTCTTACGAGCTCAACATGATTTTTCCGAATTGGATTTATTGCGAATTTTTGCTAAAATAATGAGAAATACAACTGAAAATTAACTAATTCGGATATCATTAGACGAGGAAAAAATCTTCTTTCGATGGGTGTCATTATAAACCCTCTAAGTTGAAATGGGGAGCAGCAATCTGCGAAAAACCTTTTTCCCATGTTAATTGCCTATGTTCGGTTTAGGAATATTCACCCGGTATATATATATATCTATGTGTAATACGTGCTGTGGCCTGATGTTGTGAAGTTATGAGGTTTGTGAGTTTATATGAGGTTTTATGAGGTTCACTTTTTTCTTCTTATCGGTTGAGCTACTTGGGGTAGTTGTCTAAGCTGAAGGTGTGGCGTTGGTTGCATACACAGTATACGTTAATCATTGCAGTTATGTGCTGGTAATAAATTTAATTGATTTCAGTTATCTTAATATTTAATACTATTTTAATTTTCCCTAATTATTACGTTCGAAATGCTTCAGTATTAGACTACGAAAAAGCTTTACAATATTTTTGTCATTGCTCTTTCATTCGAGACTGCACAATTTATAGTTTCCATATGTATTTTTGAAATTATTGTATTTAGGTAGTGGTGGGTGAAATGCAGCACGATTAAGAAAAGGATGGCATTAGAAATCAGATGATATTTATGATATTCTTACGTAATTTTTAGAGGGTGTTGCTGCTCACTAATGCCGATTTAAGTTAGTATCAGTGATGTTATTGTTGATTTTCAGTTAGAAACAAAATATTAAGTCCTATTTTTAAATCTGTTAATATTAAAATGCGAACAGTACAGTTTTCTTAAATGTTTTATTTAATAAAAGGTATGGCACATTCTGAACATAATGTAAATAAACCTAAGATGTCCTTTCTATTTCCATACTCGCCTTTTCTTAAATTATTTAGTTTCGTTTTGGCATTAAAACAAAAAGAATAAAGAACCTGGAATGTTTATGACATATATATTTACAAAAATTATGAAATAGGAAATGGACTTTAAAGAAAAGCATTTAAAAATGAAACATATGTTGCTTCTAAACCACTACTCTTTATAGTATAGCCGGCTATATCACGGCAATGCAAAATTATTAATTTGTATTCTATAAATCACTGAAAGAGACACAAGTATTTTTGTAAAATAACACAAGCAAATAATACCCTAAGAACTAAGGCTTTAGAATAAATGTGGTAAATTAGTAATCGGTAGGTAATTAAAGATCAAAATTAAAGAAACAAAGCCAACCAGACATTTAGTATAACACAAAAATAAAATAAACTTTTACAAGACACTAGTCAACACATTATAAACTGTTACTGCTGGTAGTTCTTCTTATTGATGCAATGTTGTAAATAACTTTTAATAGTTTCTGTTGTTCTATTTTGCAATATTGGATATTTATCAATGGCACATTGGCACTCATCACCTGTCGGATACGTACGGTTGATAATGTGATCGCCAAATATTTTTGAATTATATTTTTTTGTGGTGTCGACCACCTTTGCCGTTGAGAAGGCGGTTCTAAAACAAATAATATTACTCTTAAACACGACCACTTGCAATTAAATACTCACCTTTTGAATTTTTTATGTAGTGCAACACCCACGCTTTTATCTGAGCTGCGGTACGTCTCCTTAGGACTGGATTTTTCTTGGAGACTCTTTCGCACTCCTTTATTGAGGGTGCCTTATTAGCCTTGATTTGTCGCGAAAAACTTTGAATGACTGTGCGTCTTTCAGAGGAATTCCATGGGACTTTGGATTTAAATGCTACTATGAAAAAATAAATCGGTGTACTTCCAAGTAATTGTTAATATATTTTTTGCTTTTTTCTTGCAAAATTTTAAAAATTGTTTTCAATACGTTCATGAAGTAATATAAATTGATAATAAAATGGAAGGGCAATAAAATATCAACGTTAAAAAACCTAAATATACTGCAATATTTTGAAAAAAAGCTTACATATATCCTTGTTAACCCATCCAGCCTCATTCAAATCATCATTTTCATCCTCTAAATCATAAGATTTAACAGAGGGATCATCACTATTACTTCCAGCAAAAGGGTCATTTTGTTTCTCTTCTGAAGATAAATTGTTACATTTGAGGTTTTTCTGTCTACATTTTCTTGATTTGTTTCTAGGAGGTCGATACTTAATTGGTGTAGTTTCAATTACATGTAGATTACTTTTATATATTTTCTCATTTTCGCTGTCCACAGTCGATTCATCTTGTGCTATGCTTGCTTTACTAGCCGAGTTTCTTTTTGTACTTCGCAAAGTTCGGTTTTTTATTTCAAGCTTCCTTTTCTGAGCTAAAATTGAACAGTATCGTGACTGAATTAAAAAAGAAATTATTCTATACTCTTTTCTTACCAAAATAATTATTGGCCGACACCTCACCCGTGGTGGCCATACTAGTTCCATCAGAGTTACTCACAGAGTTTGAATTTTGTTCAAGAATTCCATTCATCATTAAATCTTTGCTTATAACCTGTTGCCTATAGAAACTCTTATGAATCCGTTCATGATGGCCCATGAAATCATACACTGTTTCTTGTTGAGCTTCTTCTAAGTTAAGTGAAGAAACCTTAGTGGCTAGATGTTTTCTCAATAATGTCGTTCGTATATTTTGCGGATTCTGCAAACCTGCCATGACCGTATATTTTCTCATCAAACTACATGTTTCCAAGGTTTTATATCTGAGACCGCTTAATATCCCTGGCAATCCAAATAAGTAGGGATTGTCATTTGAAACATTTGCTTTGTTTCTGTGTTGGTGTATGTAATCCAGGAAAAGTTTAACATTATGCGGAATGAAGGCACAAATTGTTCTGTCCAGTTTTCCTCGAATGACGAGTTTATAAATAGACTGTGCCTTTTCTTTTTCATTATCGTTTAGTGTATCGACAGTTTCTGGTAGGGCGGTGTTTGTTAGGTTGTGTATATTCAAAAAATCCTGAACTAAGATTCGATGAGCTTCACCACTGCGTTTCCTGTTGTACACAGTTATATAGAGTAGAGTCAGTTCAGATAAGTCTTTCCATTTCAAAAAGTCAAAAGAACTATGCAACGCTTCTTTATAAACATGTTCAGCTTTTTGTAAAAGAAATGTTTTAAATTTTTCAATGTCATGAGAAAGAGGTATTTTGGTTTGTATTTGCACCCTATTTTGTCTACTGTAAGCATTCAGGTCCCGATGTGCCGGTTTATTTACTCTACCTGCCGACTCCCTGATTAATAATTTTAAGAATTTCTTGACCGCTTGTTGTTTTTTGTCGTTCGCTTCCTTTATGTACGTGCTTTCTAAGATGTTCGAGCAAACCTTAAGATAATGAACCATTTCCAAAGCTGATTTGGGCGAAGTGTAGGCACCTGTTACAATATTCAATCCAGCCAAACGATAAATTCGATTTATCGCAATTTCAAAATGTCAAGGGCGAAATAAATCTGACAGATCTTTTATATCATCACTTAATTCCCGTATAATGAGAAGGTACCGTCCCAGAAATCTTAAACGTTGTCGAATCATATACTCTTGATGGTTAATATACTTTGGAGTGAAATGATTTCCAAATAAGATAATTAATTTGTCATTTTTAAAAATATTAAAAACAATATCCCTACGCATAGGGGGTATAATTTTTGTTTTTAGAATATCATTGGCAAGTGGATGCATATTCACTGTTAGTGAACGTGAATCTCTCGTCACTGTTCTAATTGTACCTTTTACTTCTGCGCACCATATATAATGGTTAGACAAATATTTTTTTGAAAAATATGCCTTACATTTCGGGCAAGGCAGAAAGTACTTTTTTGGGTTTTCTGGTTTATTGTAGGTGTATCTGCGTCTGGCCAAAATCAAGTCATTTTTATGTACCATATTATACTTGAAGTTTCCCCTATTTGTTAAATGTCGAATAATTTTTGCTCGTTCTGTACTTTTTTTTCGAGTTTTAAAAATTTTATCACTTCCTCCTCATCATCGTGCATTATTTGGAAATGTCTGGCAATATTTGTTTTAAGTTTTTCGCAGAAAATACAATATTCTTTTTTCTTACTGTATTTCTGTTTAACCTCACACCGAGGTAATAGTTTATGTTCTTCATTCACTAAAATAGAAGTTTAGATGGGATCATAGTACTATTATAAAAATTACCTTCATAGTATTTTGCAGCTTCTTTCTGGAAGGTGTTTGAGCTACCTTCTCCTCTATCCAATTTTGTACATGCAATATCTACTTGCTTTCGGAGATGCAAACTAGCTTTATCTTGAATACCTTTACATAAAATATATATATATAGATCTGATTTTAAAGGATCTCACACAAAGTTAACAAAAGCAAGTAAATGAATAACCAGAATTATGGTTAAAATTACCTCTATTTCGGATTTCGCTTATAACAGTAGACCGCTCACGGCTTCTCTTATTCATTTTTAAAAATTTTTGAACATCTTCCTCATTTTGGTGAGCAATTTCAAAATGTCTTGCTAAATTGGTTTTAAGGCTCTTGCAAAATACGCAGTAGTTCTTCAACTTTCCTTTACACTTACTTTCTTTAGATGTTCTTTTAATGCGCTCATCATCTAAAATACAAAACCAGTTATATAATAATTTTATTACAAATATTAAACAGATAAGTTGTTTAGAAAAACTTTCTGGCGAAAACACGGCATAACTATAAAATGTAGTTAATGGTTCCGCAGTTAATAGCGGGCTACAGAATTAAAAATAGAATAGTATAGCAAATATAGTACCTGTTCTTTTCTGTTACATTAGTTATGTGGGAATTCTATATATGCCGCAACTATTTTGCCTAGCCACGAGTTACCGAAACAGAAGATCAAGTTTCCTAAGTAAAAGAAAGAAGGCGACATGCTCGTGTACCTGTTTACAACCGGTCTGGGTTCCGCTTTTAGACCAATTGCAGCCAGGTAAACGAGCACATCCGCATCTTTCTTTTACTTAGGGAACTTCATCTTCTGTTTCGGTAAAATGTCGATAGGCAAAATAGTTGGGGCGTATTTAAAATTTACATATAAGTAATGTAACAGGAAAGGAGACACGTTATTTTGGTTGTCCTCTTCCATTTCATCTTGTAGCCGGCTATTAACTGTGCAACCACTATATTACCTAAACTATCAAACTGACTACGTTGCATTCGATTCTGAACAAAAAATGTGTTTTTTAATGACAATTGGCTAATTTCTATAAGAATTAGCTTACTAAGACACCTTTCAAATTATATTGTAAAATTTAAAAATAAAGTTACTAACTACAGTAAAACCTCGATTAACTGGCACTCTGTTACTCCTCACTCTCTGATACCCGCCTAGATCTGAGTACTTTAAAATATAATCTTACCATGTGTTATATGTATATTATATACATTCCTTGTAGTACGCAATTAGATAATATTAAATATATGTATACATTCATATAGGAGTTATATATTGTAACTAGGAAAATAGAGCAAAATTTATGATGTGCTAGTATCCGTCTATTTCACATATCCGTCACCCCACTCGTCCCAACCTTGCCGGATAATAGAGGTTCTACTGTATATCAAATAAGTTGTAAAACATTACTTGTAGAGTTTGCCGAGTTCAGAATTAAGTTTTCATGGCCCCGATCGTCAGACAATAAATTATGCTCGTTTACATTTATTTCTTTTTCCGTATCTGGCAGATAAAGTTGCTTTGTTTTAGTTAATAATTCCTCTGGAATTTTTGATAGCCTTACTTCACAATGAGTATATTTAGACAGAGGAGGAATTCCAAATATTGTATTTTCCCACCCAGATGTAGTTGAATAGTTGGTTGATTCTGTACCCGATAGTACTATCTGTATTAATAACTTCATCATCACTAAAACTTAGGGCCCTTCGAGCTGTAAAATAATTTTTTACAGAAATACCTGTGTAAGACAGGGTTAATTGGTTCAGCATATAAGTGTAGCGTGTCTGTTACAACTTTACATGCAGTTAGAATAAATGCTGGCATACAATAAAAGTTAAATTATAGCTCCCACGACCCCTTTGAGGGAGAAATGAAGATCTTTCCGGCGAGTCCTGTTAAAAATGGTGTTCAACTTTGAATAAGAAAATGACTAGTTCCCATTTGCGCCAATATTTTCATGAACACCCTGTATGTTAAACTTTGAAAATGAAGTCAATATTAAAAAGCCATGCGCTTTTAATACCAGATTCTATAGTATTATGGAGCCTTGAGAAAATTGAATAGCAAATCGGTGAATCCCCCAAGTAAAGTAAACATGCAGGATCAGTCAGTTTCTATTATTATATTGACCTGTTCCTATTCTGAAATTATGTAATTGTTAATCCACTTACCTTTATCTGAAGGAAAAGCCATATCCGTTAAAGAGTTGATATTTATTTTTATTTATTTAATTACACAATTCACTGAAAACTATTTGACCGCTAAGATTTAGACAGGATCAGAAAGTGCTGTGAACTAGTCGTTGATTCTGCGCGTAATAAATTATAATAATACAATGTATAATACTGTTCAGTGATTAGTTGGGAAACCCCGCTATCAACTTGAACAAGCTTGTGCAATCAGAACTGCATGTTTATATATTATAAAGAAAATTCATGACTAATGAATTATTGTACTATTCTTGCATTGGATTAAAAAACAGGCATTTTTAGTAAAACTTTTTCTACATTACTTCTATTTTTGTATACTTTTTAATTTAAACACAAACAAATAATTATTTCCCTAAATCACAGCCACGTAACGCCGCAACAGGTGTTAAACAGGCGATCACCTATGTATGCAACGCTGTCTTCGACCTCAACCATAGACCTTCAAATATATGAATCTTTTTAAGTTTCAATCCAAACCCAGAGACTCCCTAACGTGTAATTTTTCTTAGAATTGCTATAATAAAAATACTAATTATAAATAAAAATATGTAGACAGGACCTACAAAATTTTTACATTTTCTCAATTTCAAACTGACCTTACTCGACCTACGAGGCTCTTGGTAAGTTTACTAGCTGAAAGCAACCGTATATCAAGCATAACTATAACTGTAACCATTTAGTGTCTACCACTAAAGCCGAAAAATATCTATACCATAATATCACAGTTTGTGAGGCCACAACCCGTGTTAAATAGGCGCGGGCGTCTATATGTAACACTAGCTTCGGCTTCATCCACCCTTAACACTTTTAGCAATTTAAAGGTTTTAAAGCGGAACAAAGAAACTCATTAAACACATTGTAAGGTATGTTTTCCACGCTTGCTTTGATATCTGGGGATTTCTGAATGAACGTGGAAATATTAAATAAAAATACGTAGGTCGGTTTCATGGAAGTTACCTACAAAATTATTGCATCTTCGTTGTTTCGTACTAACTTTTTCCCTAGATGTAGGAGCTTCTTGCAGCTTCTACTAGCTGTAAGCAGCCGCACGTGGAACATAACAAAAAAATATGAACATTAAGTGATTAACATTAAAGCCGAAAAAAATTAGTATATTCCATACTGTCCAAGTTCGTGAGGCCATAACAGGTGTTAAACAAGCGCGGGCGTATATATCGAACACTAGCTTCGGCCTCATCAATCGATCCTAACACTTTCAACATTTTCAGGTTTTAAAGCGAAATAAAGAAACTCAATAAAGTGTGGCTAAATACATTGTAAGATATGTTGCCACGCTTGGTTTGATATTTGGGGATTTTTGAATGAAAGTGGAAATTTTAAATAAAAATACGTAGGTCGGTTTCATGGGAGTTACCTACAAAATTATTGCATCTTCGTAGTTCCATACTAACTTTTTCCCTAGATGTAGGAGCTTCTTGCAACTTTTACTAGCTGTAAGCAGCCGCACGTGGAACATAACAAAAAAATATGAACATTAAGTGATTAACATTAAAGCCGAAAAAAATTAGTATATTCCATACTGTCAAAGTTCGTGAGGCCATAACAGGTGTTAAACAAGCGCGGGCGTATATATCGAACACTAGCTTCGGCCTCATCAATCGATCCTAACACTTTCAACATTTTCAGGTTTTAAAGCGAAATAAAGAAACTCAATAAAGTGTGGCTAAATACATTGTAAGGTATGTTGCCACGCTTGCTTTGATATTTGGGGATTTTTGAATGAAAGTGGAAATTTTAAATAAAAATACGTAGGTCGGTTTCATGGGAGTTATCTACAAAATTATTGCATCTTCGTTGTTTCGTACTAACTTTTTCCCTAGATGTAGGAGCGTCTTGCAACTTTTACTAGCTGTAAGCAGCCGCACGTGGAACATAACAAAAAAATATGAACATTAAGTGATTAACATTAAAGCCGAAAAAAATTAGTATATTCCATACTGTCAAAGTTCGTGAGGCCATAACAGGTGTTAAACAAGCGCGGGCGTATATATCGAACACTAGCTTCGGCCTCATCAATCGATCCTAACACTTTCAACATTTTCAGGTTTAAAGCGAAATAAAGAAACTCAATAAAGTGTGGCTAAATACATTGTAAGGTATGTTGCCACGCTTGCTTTGATATTTGGGGATTTTTGAATGAAAGTGGAAATTTTAAATAAAAATACGTAGGTCGGTTTCATGGGAGTTATCTACAAAATTATTGCATCTTCGTTGTTTCGTACTAACTTTTTCCCTAGATGTAGGAGCTTTTTGCAGCTTTTACTAGCTGTAAGCAGCCGCACGTAGAACATAACTAAAAAATATGAACATTAAGTGATTACCCTAAAAGCCGAAAAAAATATTATATTCCGTAATGGCAAAATTCGTGAGGCCACAACAGGTGTTAAACAAGAGCGGGCGTATATATCTAACACTAGCTTCGGCCTCATCAATCGATCTTAACACTTTCAACATTTTCCGGTGTTAAAGCGCAATACAGAAACTCGCTAAAGTGTGGCTAAATAGATTGTAAGGTATGTTTTCCACGCTTGCTATGATATCTGGGGATTTCCGAATGAAAGTGGCAATTTTAAATAAAAATAAGTAGGTCGGTTTCATGGGAGTTACCTACAAAATTATTGCATCTTCGTAGTTTCATACTAACTTTTTCCCTAGATGTAGAAGCTTCTTGCAGATTAAACTAGCTGTAAGCAGCCGCAAGTGGAATATAACTAAAAAATATGAACATTAAGTGTTTACCACTAACGCCGAAAAAAATTATTATATTACATAATGTCAGAGTTCGTGAGGCCATAACAGGTGTTAAACAAGCGCGGGCGTATATATCGAACACTAGCTTCGGCCTCATCAATCGATCCTAACACTTTCAACATTTTCAGGTTTTAAAGCGAAATAAAGAAACTCAATAAAGTGTGGCTAAATACATTGTAAGGTATGTTGCCACGCTTGCTTTGATATTTGGGGATTTTTGAATGAAAGTGGAAATTTTAAATAAATATACGTAGGTCGGTTTCATGGGAGTTACCTACAAAATTATTGCATCTTCGTAGTTCCATACTAACTTTTTCCCTAGATGTAGGAGCGTCTTGCAACTTTTACTAGCTGTAAGCAGCCGCACGTGGAACATAACAGAAAAATATGAACATTAAGTGATTAACATTAAAGCCGAAAAAAATTAGTATATTCCATACTGTCAAAGTTCGTGAGGCCATAACAGGTGTTAAACAAGCGCGGGCGTATATATCGAACACTAGCTTCGGCCTCATCAATCGATCCTAACACTTTCAACATTTTCAGGTTTTAAAGCGAAATAAAGAAACGCAATAAAGTGTGGCTAAATACATTGTAAGGTATGTTGCCACGCTTGCTTTGATATTTGCGGATTTTTGAATGAAAGTGGCAATTTTAAATAAAAATACGTAGGTCGGTTTTACGGGAGTTACCTACAAAATTATTGCATCTTCGTAGTTCCATACTAACTTTTTCCCTAGATGTAGGAGCGTCTTGCAACTTTTACTAGCTGTAAGCAGCCGCACGTGGAACATAACAAAAAAATATGAACATTAAGTGATTAACATTAAAGCCGAAAAAAATTAGTATATTCCATACTGTCAAAGTTCGTGAGGCCATAACAGGTGTTAAACAAGCGCGGGCGTATATATCGAACACTACCTTCGGCCTCATCAATCGATCCTAACACTTTCAACATTTTCAGGTTTTAAAGCGAAATAAAGAAACTCAATAAAGTGTGGCTAAATACATTGTAATATATGTTGCCACGCTTGCTTTGATATTTGGGGATTTTTGAATGAAAGTGGAAATTTTAAATAAAAATACGTAGGTCGGTTTCATGGGAGTTACCTACAAAATTATTGCATCTTCGTAGTTCCATACTAACGTTTTCCCTAGATGTAGGAGCGTCTTGCAACTTTTACTAGCTGTAAGCAGCCGCACGTGGAACATAACAAAAAAATATGAACATTAAGTGATTAACATTAAAGCAGAAAAAAAATAGTATATTCCATACTGTCAAAGTTCGTGAGGCCATAACAGGTGTTAAACAAGCGCGGGCGTATATATCGAACACTAGCTTCGGCCTCATCAATCGATCCTAACACTTTCAACATTTTCAGGTTTTAAAGCGAAATAAAGAAACTCAATAAAGTGTGGCTAAATACATTGTAAGGTATGTTGCCACGCTAGCTTTGATATTTGGGGATTTTTGAATGAAAGTGGAAATTTTAAATAAAAATACGTAGGTCGG
>JABXWE010046603.1:0-11216 GCA_014611495.1 Limonius californicus
AAGTCGGCTGGGCAAACGTCGGCTGGCTAAAATTGTTTAGCTCAACCGTCGCATAACAGAATTATCAGCAAACACATCAAGCTTAGATGCTTAAATATATTTATTAATGAAATTCTTAAATACTTGAAATAAGCTGTTTATTAGTGAAAATAGCTCGAAACACTTCTAGCTTCGGTATATTAAATCGATTACTTAATTTATTTAAATGGGCAAGAGATTGGCTTGACTATAACACTCCAGATTATCCTTTTATTTCATTTGAATTGTCATGATCGTGCATGGCTTAAACATTTATACTAAATTTCTTAGGAAATTGATTAACTAGAAATACGGCTGGCTTAAAAGTTTCTTAGCATTTTTAATTAATCTGAATAACTGTAGTTGCTGTTTTAAATTGGCAAGAAATGCGTTTGGCTTAGACGCCTAAACTAAATTCACTAAGAACAAGATAAGTAATACGGCTGGCTTAAGCGCTTGGTAGAATTTCTTATTAATCTGACTGACTGGCGCACTTCAGGTCGGTTTTTATAAAACTAATTTTATATATATATATATATATTTATATATATATATATATATATATAGCGAGTTTGTACAGGCTAAACTGACCGTGTCTCGCATCCTAAATATACTAGGTGTAGATGGATCGTGGTTTACCAGTTTGTATGGTTAAGAATTTCGCTTGGCTAAAACATTTCAAATTATTTGTTTATTGCTTAGAATTCCCAAGAAACATGCTTGGCTTAAACTCTTAGATTAATTTCACTAGAAACACGTAATTCAGCTGGCTTAAACGTTTGGTAGCATCTTTTACTAATCTGACGAACTGAGAACGCTTCAGGATGGTTTTTATAAAACTATAAATATACTAGATGTAATTCGCTTGGCTGAAATATTTCAAATTATATTTTTATTGTTTCAAATTTCCAAGAAACGTGCTTGGCTTAAACGCCTAGACTAATTTCACTAGAAATGCCTAATTCGGCTGGCTTAAACGTTTGGTAGCATCTTTTACTAATATGACGAACTGAGACAGCTTCAGGTCGGTTTTTATAAAACTAAACATGCTAAACGGATCGTGGTCTACCAGTTTCAATCGTCAAGGATTCCGCTGGCTAAAATATTTCAAAATATATTTTTATTGCTTGGAATTTCCAAGAAACATGCTTGGCTTAAACGCCTAGACTAATTTCAGTAGAAACATCTACTTCGACTGGCTTAAAGGTTTGGTAGCATCTTTTAGTAATCTGACGAACTGAGAACGCTTTAGATTCTTAATAAACCGAATATAGTAGATGTAAAAGGATAGTTCAATTTGATGGTCAAGAAACTCGCTTGCCTAAAATATTTCTAATTATTCGTTGGTTGCTTTGAACTGTCGAGAAATGTGTTTGGCTTAGACGTCTGCACCAAATTCATTGGAAACAAGAATAGTAATATGGCTGGCTCAAACGCTTGATAGCATTTCTTATTAATTTTACTAACGGAGAATGTTCTTATTCAGTTTTTAGAAAACTGATTATACTGAGCTTAACTGGATTATGGTTTACCCTTCTTTTCTTTTGTTTATTTGATACAAAATTTAAGTTTGCAAGGGTTATTTTATGCAGAAAACGTGATTAATTTGTGGTAGAGATTTTGTACCACTTTCGATTTCTCAAGCAATGACATCAACTTTCTTATTTTAACTTATTTGGAATCAAAATAAAAAAATTCGCTTTATATATTTTTTTAGAAACTGCATAGTCAAGAAATGTGTCTGATTTAAATACTTTATGTCAACTTTAATGAACCAAATATCTCCTTTCGTTGTTATTTTGAAGATACAAACAATATTTTGCATGTTAAATTAGATGATGAACACTAATTCTTTTCATACGTAGTATTTTGATATGTACTTCCACTATTAAAAAAGTAAATGCTGCTTAAGCACTTACTAAACACCATTTACAACTCACAATATTTACATTTTTAAACTGAAAAATATAACCAATTAACACCTATGTGGTGCGTGTTTACATATTTAAATTAGTTGACCCACATAATTAGTGTCTAAAATTATAATGAAGCTGTCAGAAATTAAAATTTGGGTGGAAATGGCGTAGCAGCAGTGTAATTTTGATAAGATACCTAAAGTATGAGTGGATTTTGTTGTCGCACCCTAAAAATAAATCAGCTAGATAATATTTTAATTAGTTGGGTTGAGTAAATGTACTCTCTAGGTCACGAATGTCATCATCGGTAGGTACTTGACAAGCAAGATCTAGAGATTGCACAGCACTTGAATTTTAAAGTATGTAAAGTATTTTCTTTCTCTTAAACCCGTTTGCATTACTTATTTAAGAACAATGTTGTTTGACTAAAATATGCAGGTTGCATAAATACTGTTGGTTTGCGCTTTTCACGAATTAGTAATCGCAAGTTCCTTGAATATGCGCTTAATAATGAAGGAAAATTTGCAATGGAATTACGTGCGTGATTCATGAAATTGCGTTTAAAATGAAATGGCCACAATTACTTACTTCATCTTTTGTGAGCGCTTTTCGCAATCATTTACGTGCTTTGCGGTTTCGAGTACCAAAAGTTTGTTGGTCGCAGTAGTAAAATCATCGACTCCTTTATATTTAGACTCTAGCAATACGGAGACCATCCTCGATTCTAATTTCAAAAACCGGATTTGTCATTCTATTATTTGAGTAATTCTAATTAATGTCGAGTTCAGAGTGTTAACTATGTTGATTGGCGTAAACGCTCGTATGAATCACTTCATTTGGATTTATTGGCTTATGTCATTCTTCTCGCGTCGCGACAGATTCTGTCGCGTCCATTACTCCTCAAATATGACATTCCACATTTTAAGGTTGCGGAAGTTGCGAGATCAACGAAACATTATGCAGATTTAAAAAAACTGGCACAATGGCCTCTGCTCTTTCTCGCCTAAAAGGCAAATAAATTAAGGGCTTAACTTACCATGCTTTTTCAGGAATTCGTCCAAATTGCTGATGTGTTGATATTTAGCTTTTACATCAGAATAACTTTATGATGAATAAATGTAATTGCAAATGTTCTATTCTTAGATTTAATCACTGGTATTCTGCACCTAACGTATATAATAATATATTTTTTAGACCAGATCAAATATTTCAAAACTAAATGGATAGATAATGGATAACCTTTGCATATATTCAAAAACACTTTGATTTCTATAGATACACAATAAATTCGGTCGCCATTTGGTCTTGCTGAGGAGTTTTTGGTTTAAACTACGAAATTTCAACTTCAAATCCATGTTCCATGTTATTGAATATTCCTGTTTTAACTGAGAGATCTCTTACTACAAACTCGAGCTCCCGACATCAATCTTAAGCTTCCCGATTTCGACTTAAAAGTCAAGATCTGTATATAAAATCTAGGATCTTGATTTAAAACGCGAAATCGTGACTTAATACGCTTAACTTAAAACTTAGAATGTCGCTTTCATATTGTAAATTAACATTTCATACTTTAAATATTGATATCGGCTTTAAGATATCCCCTTTAAATTGCAAGATTTTGACTTGAAACTTAAGATTTCTATTCAGAATCGGAGATCTTGAATTTGACTTAAAATATTAAATCTCTACTACAAACTCGAACTCTCGACATCAATCTTAATATTTCTAATTTCGATTTAGAAGTCAATATCTGTATTTAAAATCTAAGATCTTGATTTAATGCGCTAAATCTTGATTTCAAACTCAAAATATTGATTTCATATTGTAAATTTATATTTCATACTCCAAATATTGATTTCGGATTTAAATTGCGAAATTATGACTTCAAATTTAAGATTTCTATTCCGAATCAGAGATCTTAATCTCAATTTAAAATATGAAATCTCTACTGCTAACTCGAATTCTTGACATCCTTCTTAAGATTCCTAATTTCGACTTGGAAATTTAGATATGTCTATAAAATATCAGATCTTGACTTAAAACGCGAAATCGTGATTAAGCACGCTAAATCTTGATTTCAAATTCAGAATATCGATTTCATATTGCAAATTTACATTTCATACCTTACATATTGATTTCGGTTTTAAGATATCGGCTTTAGATTGCAAGATATTGACTTCAAACTTAAGATTTCTATTCAGAAACAGAGATCTTGAGTTTGACTTAAAATATGAATCTCTACTACAAACTCGAACTCAATCGAGGTCAATATCTGTATTTCAAATCTAAGATCTTGACTTAAAACGCAAAATCGTGATTTAATACGCTAGGTCTTGATTTCAAACTCAAATTATTGATTTCATATTGTAAATTTATATTTCATACTCCAAATATTGATTTCAGTTTTTTGGATATTGGTTTTAAATTGCGAAATTTCGACTTCAAAGTTAATATTTCTATTCAGAATCAGAGATCGAGAGTTCGACTTAAAATATAAAATCTCTACTACAAACTCTAACTCTCGACGTCAATCTTAAGATTCACAATTTCAATTTATAAGTCAATATCTGTATTTAAAATCTAAGATCTTGACATTAAACACAAATTCCTGATTTAATACACTAAATCTGGATTTTAAACTCAAAATATTGATTTCATATTGTAAATTTATATTCCATACTCCAAATATTGATTTCAGTTCTTGGATATTGGTTTTAAATTGCGAAATTTCGACTTCAAAGTTAAGATTTCTATTCCGAATCAGAGATCTTGAGCTCGACTTAAAATATGAAATCTCTACTACAAACTCGAATTGTCGACATCAATCATAAGATTCATGATTTCGACTTGGAAATTAAAATTTAAAATCTAACATCTTGGCTTAAAACGCGAAATCGTGACTTAACAAGCTAACTCTTGATTTCGAACTTAAAATATTGATTTCATATTGTAATTAGATTTCATATTTACTCTAAATATTAATATCGGTTTTAGGATAGCAGCTGTAAATTGCGAGATTTTGACCAAACTTACGATTTCTATTCAAAATCAGAGATCTTGAGTTTGACTTGAAATATGAAATCTCTACTACAAACTCGAACTCTCGACATTAATCGTAAGATTCCTGATTTCGACTTAAAAGTCAAGATCTGTATATAAAATCTAAGATTTTGACTCAAAAGGCGAAATCGTGACTTATCACTATAAATCTTGATTTCAAACTTAGAATATTGATTTCATAATATTGTAAATTTATATTTCATAGTCCAAACATTCATTTCGGTTTCTTGGATATTGGTTTTAAATTGTGAAATTTCGAATTTCAAAGTTAAGGTTTCGATTTCGAATCAGAGATCTGGAGCTCGACTTAAAATATGAAATCTCTACTACAAACTCGAACTTTCAATCTTAAGATTCCTAAAATAGATTTAGAAGTCAATATCTGTATTTAAAATCTAAGATCTTGATTTAAAACGGAAAATCGTGATTTAATTCGCTAAATCTGGATTTCAAACTCCAAATATTAATTTCGGTTTTTTGGATATTGATTTTAAATTGTGAAATGTCGACTTCCAACTTAAGATTTATGTCTACTACAAACTCGAATTCTCGACATCAATTTTAAGATTCCTGATTTCGACTTGGAAATTAAGATCTGTATATTAAATCTAAGATCTTGACTCAAAAGGCGAAATCGTGACCTAACACTATAAATCTTGATTTCAAACTTAGAATATTAATTTCATATTGTAAATTTACATTTCATACTCCAAATATTGATTTCGGTTTTAGGATATTGGTTTTAAATTGCGAAATTTGGACTTGAAACTTAAGATTTCTATTCGCAATCAGAGATCTTGACCTCGACTTAAAATATGAAATCTCTACTACAAATGCGAACTCTCTTTAAGATTCCTGATTTCGACCTAGAAGATTTTTTTTATCTAAGATTGACTTAACATGCTAAATTTAGATTTCATATTGTAAATGAGATTTCAGGCTCTAAATATTAATTGCGGTTTTAGAATTTCAGATGTAAATTGCAGATTTTGCCTTCATACTTAATATTTCGGTTAACAATCAGACTTGAATAGTGAAATCCTGACATGAAACGTGAGATCTCGACGTGAAGTGTAGACTATTCATTTCTTTCTCCAAACCTCGACTTTAATGTCAGGATTTGTCTTTCTATTTGAGATTTCGACTTCACATTTAAAACTTCTGTATAAAATTCTAGACCAGAATAAGTAATCTTAATTTAAACGCCAGGTCTCGACTCCTAATGACATTTGATTTTTGTTATTGTGTTGGTGAAAGATGAAAGTTATTTTAGTTAGTTCAAGTTCCTACCGAAGATGGCAGCTTAGTTGCTAAAATACGTATTTAGGTGTTCGAAATATCGTGGTGGTAAAGAGTTTTTCAAAGATTAAAATTAAATATAAAGTAAGGTTAGGATCCACATTTTAACTAAGATTCCCTAAAATTATTTTAAAATGCAATCAAAATCATTGTTAAAGTTATAGGCCATGTATAACCACCAAAACATTAAGCCATTAATTGACACAGACAATCATGAAAACAAATTTAAAAATTCGCTTTCATGCTTCAAATTCCAACTTCAAAATTGAAATTCCGACTTTAAATTTACAGATATCTGTTTATTATCTCTGATTTTGTTTTAAAAATCGAAATCTGGAAAATAAAAGCTGGAACAACTTCGTGGGAAAACACCTTCACAGTTTTTCCGGAAAAATTGCTGCCACACTTGTAAATAATGAAATGTAATTTGATTTGATTATTAACGAAGTACAATTATATGAATTACTTTGGTAGTTACCATGTTTCATTTAGATAGTTTTTCAAGGGATTTTATCAACTGTATGTGGTTGATTTATATAATTTACATACTTGTAGTAGTTTAAAATATTACATTGAATTACCGCTGGTTTCACTTCAACACCAGCCGAGAATTTTATGCAAAGAACTTGTATTACTGGATACAGGCATGATGTAATTAGACGTTTAGTTAGGGACGTTAATTGTTCACCTTAAATATATTCCGATAATCTGCTAACGTGTTGCAGTTTACTTAATTTTTTGCATTCATACTATTTTTTCTAATCATCAAATATAGCATGTAGTTCTGTATAAAAGTTTATCGTATTTTAAGTTTTTATTTGTTATTGCAATTACACCAAAAGTAATTGAATCAATCATTTAAACATACTATTAGGTATTGCGAAGAAATTACACGCCCCGAACATAACCTCAAATTTCAAAATCCGCGTAATTTTCTTGCTTGTATTGCACCAAATTGCTGTGGCAAATTCTTCATCAAGATAATCTCTTTCGAGAATCCAAAGTTTCTGTTTTATTACTCGGTGAGTATACACGATCCAGTTTTAATTTTGCTAAAGAAGTCTAGGACACGGTGTAAATTGAATTCTCGGAATAGTTGCGCGCGCAGGAATGCTGTTTACAAACCTATTTTAATTGGCCAGGAGTTCGTACGTCATACCGGCCGCCCTAATAATACTTGTAACTCATCGTTTCAAATATAAGATGTTTTTTTATCTTAAATATAATAAATAAAAATAATTAAAAAAATTCACAACTTCAATTTAAAACTGTGTTAAATTCCACGATTAGGAATAAAATAGTAGAAGCATCCATTACTGAAATTACTGCAAAAGTAATTTTTTAAAACTAGAGGCGAAGTAGCAGTTCAGAATGAATAAATTCTAAATTTAGCTTTTCCATGTCCATAAACTTTGAATATTCTATTTATAAGCTCATCAGAAATTCGGCAAGCGTTTACGTTGGGGTTTTGCGAGCCAAAGATTAACGGAATTCCAATAATAAATAGCCGATGCAGATTCACCGCGTTTCCGCTTGAAAATTTGTTGTTAGTTCGAAATGCAACTACATAAAGCGCCGCTGCAGATAAGCAGTGAAATACTGTGGAGTTTCCGGTTACTACGATTACTGTACTCGTAAATTTCGCCTTTGGAATATGTAGAAATCTAACGTAACGGTGCGGTAAACTAAATCGATATTTGCGATTAGTTTACAAAATGGATATTACATTGCAATTGCATGATTTAGATTTCACCGTATTATTGCAGTTCAGTCTTCGAGAAAGGTTTCTCTTTGTTCAAAAATCTGTCAGTTGAAACAGGTTTCGCTAGCAGTCAACCATCCATCATTTTCCCTTAACTGTGTAACAGTTTGTGCGTTTTCTTATTTTTAAGTTTTGGAAATTGTAATAATAATAATAATAAAGGTCTTTATTTCCCAAAGAACATATTGCACATTTTACAAATAATAAATTACAAAATTATGAGAAATCACAAGGCGCAGTTCAAGCTGATGCGCTTGCTCTTCCACTGAACCTTGATTTACGAAGAAAAAAACATATTGAGAATCAAATGCCTAATACTAAAAAGAAAAGAATAAAAAAGAAATCCTCTACACATCAATGAAATGGAGGGAAAAGAAATTAATTAAATTAAATTAGATTAAATTAAATTAAATTAAATTAAATTAAATTAAATTAACTCGAATTAAATTCAAACAAATTAGACAAATTAAATTAAATTAGAGAAGCCCCAAAACAACCAAATGCAGCACACCTAACCAAGAATTACCAGGCCAGAAATAAAACACTAACTAAAAAAACAAAAACTCTGTCAAGAAGTTAGTTTTGCGACTGTTCATTAAGCAGGAGTTTCCTGTACTGATATTTAAAGTGCGAAATAGAGAATGTTTTAAATTCCATGGAAAGAGAATTATAAAATTTTGATATTTGGTAAGTGAAACTTCGTTGGAAGAGAGCCGTCTTATGGAGAGGTGGCGTGATGATACCTTTAAAACGAATATTTAAATTATGCACATCTTCCCTAAATGAAATTTTACGATGTAAATACGATGGTTGCTTTTCCAATATAATTTTATAATAAAAAGTCGCGCTTTGCAATTTCCTTCTATTTGCCATAGATAGCCAACCCAACACAGGTAATTTATGTGAAACATGTTCAAATTTTCTAATACCAAAGATGAGTCTTATACAAGAGTTCTGTATTCTTTGAATTTGCTGACTGGAGTCATATGTAAGAGATGGGCCGTATACCTGAGAGCAGTAGGCAAAATGGGACATTACAAGAGCTTCACACAAAATTGTTTTAATCGCTACCGATAGGTATAATCTGTGCGGATATATGAGTTTCAAGTTGAGGTAAGCTTTTTTAGCGCAATTCGATATATGTGTTTTGAATCTTAGGCTGCCGTCAAGTATAAGACCCAAATTTCTAACTTCTTCAAATACCGGAAGTGCAACATCGTCGATATTGATGTTGAGATCGCTTTTAAGCACTGCTACATCTTTCTTATTACCAAAGAACAACATTACAGATTTAGTGGGATTAATTTTTAGGCAGTGATTTTTTGATACATTAGATATACTCTCCAAGTCACGATTAATACCCGTCATAACCTGCTGGAGATTATCAATCATAAAAGAGCAATATAACTGAGTATCATCAGCATACATCTGAGTATTACATGTTGTTACATAACCATGAAATGTGGATGTATAGATAATATATAAGAGTGGACCAAGAATAGATCCCTGTGGCACTCCTCGTGTAACTTCTCGCGAATTCGAGCATGAATCAGAAAGTTTAACTATTTGGCTTCTGTTACTTAAATAACTGATGAACAAAGAAACAGCGTCATTAGAAAGGCCTATAAAAGTCATAATGGCACACATGATTGTATGATCAATCATGTCAAATGCTTTACTGTAGTCTAACAATACCAGAACCGACACCATACCCTTATCACATCCTGCAATTATGTTGTCTATTACATTGGTAAGCGCTGTCATACGACTATGACCTGGGCGAAAACCTGCTTGACATTCCGGTATTATATTATATTTGTTCAAATGCGTTCGTAATTGCAACTCCATGACCTTTTCCAAAATTTTTGACAAAGTAGGAAGAATACTAATTGGACGTAAATCTTTATAGCCCACAGGACTTGAAGATTTCGGTACCGGAATGATAAAGGCTTTTTTCCATTCATCGGGAAATATATTAGCAAGCAAGCAAGTGTTCAAAATATGAGTGATATAGGGGATTATCAGCGGACAGCAATATTTTATAATGTTTAAGTTAATACCGTCAGTACCAGTACTATTACTTTTAAGATTGTTTATTAGAGACCTAACTTGAGTTTCAGTGACCAGGTTAAAACTGAAATTATTTATGTTATCAGTAAACCTATTGTTGGTGTAAAAATTAACAAGATCAGCAGTATCATTATTGACTGGTGGAATTGAGTTAAGAAAAAAGTCATTAATTGCGTGAGGATTGAGAAGATTATCAGGAATGGGGGTACTGGCTTTGCTCGACACATTTAACGATTTCAATTCACGCCACATGTCTTTAGCAGATCGGTTACGAGAAATATATTCAAAATAAGCCTTCTTTTCATTAATTATTGCTCTTGTAGTGAAATTACGCAATGACTTATAGTAGTCCCAATGCACTGGATTACGCGTATTTTTAAATTTGAGTTTAGCCTTGTCCCTTAATGACATGAGTAATTTAATATTATCAGTGATCCAAGGAGCTCTATTTCTGGTTATTCTAACAGTTCTTATTGGAACGTGTTTGTTAAACACGTCAAGGATACCCGCATTAAGCAGTGTAATTTTATCGTTAACATCCACTAACTCGTAAATATGCTGAAATGGAAACTGATTGAGATCATAATAGAAGCTGTTAATATCAAAGTTTTTGAAGCTTCTGTACGTTTTATAGATTGGAGCAGGTTTTTGTTTAACTAAACGTAAGCTGCAGTAAATCAGTTCGTGATCAGAAAGATGTAGTTCCCGATTTCCAGAACTGCTTATTAGATTAGGATCAGAGATTAAAATGATATCAAGTAGAGCTAATAATCTTGTAGGCTCTGTGATTATTTATTTAAGGTTTAAAGTTTCAATCATTGTATTGAAATAATTTGTATCGGGATTAGATACTTTTAATAGATCAATATTTATATCTCCTAGACAAATTATTTTATTCGACATAGCAGTACCCAATGCAAGCGATTGTTCAAGTGCATCACAAAATACCTTATAGTTTAAAGTTGGAGGTTTATAAACTACTCCGATTACTAAGTTTGCATTATTAATTTTAATTTCAACCCACAGTTGCTCAATATTACTATTGGAAGGTATTATCTTAAATTGAAAACAATTACGTATATACATACAAA
>JABXWE010046606.1:0-10929 GCA_014611495.1 Limonius californicus
TATATGGGTGAAAGGACATGACGAAAACTACGGCAATGAGGAGGCTGATGAGACTGCGAGACTGGCCTCCGAACAACCTATTAGGGGACCAGAACCCCTTATTCCTATATCCCCGAGGATATTAAGCTTTATGCTATACCAAGAAACCCTAAAAAACTTCACACGAAGATGCCTAAACACTGAAAGTTGTTGTAGTGCAAGGCCTGCTATTACTGTACCCTCGCCAAAGACAGCCATATTTTGTGTGCAACTGTTCCGAAAGATCCTGCGACTGGTTGTAGGTGTCTTATCTGGACACTACACCCTAAATCAAGACATCCACAGGTTGGGACTGGCAGACAGCTCAAACTGTCGAGGATGCACGGGGATAACGCGACGGTATAACACATCCTGTGTCACTGCCCAGCTCTCGCAACAATCGGAGGATCCGTGTTGCGACAGTTTTGGCCTGATATGGTCGAAATCAGCAATACCCCAGTTGCGGATGTTCTCAAGTACATCTAAAGGATTGGATGGCTTGGGTGATTCCTAAATTGGGGAGGCAGCACAATGGGCCCACCTTTGTGGCCTAAATGCACGTGAGGTAACTGACTCTCCCAAAAATCAACAATGAATTAATTTTCCGTATCCCGCGCCTACAACAAACGAGGTTGTGACGTCCGAATAAAGGTGGTATAACCTAACAACTTATCAGCAGGAAATGGTAGATGAAGAAAATTCGTACCAGCTGAGGAGAAGATGAACTGGGAGCTGGGATGAAAGCTCTAAGAAAGCAGCCCTTACCTGCTACAGCATAGTCTCCTGTGCAGGCACATAAACGACTTTCAATCAGTATAATCAAGCCTTGGACAAGATACCGGATCAAGTGAAGACGAAACTCAAACGATTAAGGAATAAGAAATTGGGAATAAAAGATAATTTAAATGTAGGGTGTGGGAATGTACGCGGTAGGTATATCAAACAAGATCAGAGAACTAGAAGATGCCCTAAAAGAAAGAAAAATACATATCGCTCTAATTACTGAAACCAAGAAAAAGCTAAAAGGAAGAAATACACAATGTTTTATAGCGGGATACCTCAAGAAGATAGAGCTAACGCTGGTGTAGCAATCTTGATAAATAACAAATGGAAAACCCGAATTACCTCATATAGATGGATAAATGAATGAATATTCACATTAAGATGCAAAATAGATAGAGGAAACCTGACTTTTATTTGCATTTATGCACCAGAAGAAGGAAAGACGGAAGAAACAGAGCAATTCTATAAACAACTACAAACAACATTAGATAATGCCGGAAAAAATGACTGTGTTGTAGTAGGAGGTGACTTCAATGACCGAATAGGAAGAACACCAATCAACAGAATAATAGCCATACATAATGAAGATATACTAAACAACAATGGAAAGAAAATGAGAGATTTCGCTTGCTGCAATAACAAAGATAATGAATACATTCTTCAAGCATAAAAGAATACATAAATACACGCGGTCTGCTAGAGGACAGATCTCTACCATCGACTGCTTTTTAGCTAATGACAAAACTTCTGAACCTATTAAAGATACGGAAGTACACAAAAGTGCTGATGTTGAGAGATCATTACCTTTTATGTGTGAATGTAAACTTAAAATCAAAGTGATGTAAAAAGAAAAATAAAAATGACGCCAAAGAACTGTTTAAAATCTACCTACTCCAAGAAGAATCTGTGAGGCAATTGTACCAAAGGAGATTAGATGAAATAAGGAAGAATACGGAAGAAAGTGACAATATTGAAACAGAATGGTCAAATCCCAAATGTATAATTAAGAAAGCAGCCTTTGAAGCTCTTGGACGTCGGAAGAGTACCTCTAGAAGAAAAATTAACATATGATCCATGAATTAGAAGAAGCTACTAAACATCAAAAGAATCATACTTCAAATTACTTACAAACAGAACACAGGATAATAAAGAAGAGCATGACAAGAGAAATAAAGAAATCAAACAAATATATAGAAGTCTTAACATAAAATCAATGGGACACTCTTATAAGCAGAATTTAGAACTACGTACACGGGCGACAAATTATAGCATATAAAATACTGAAACATTTAAATATCAAAGAAAAAGCCGTAGCTAATATAACGACCATTGACACAGAGGAATGGGTCAAATACCATAAAACTATATAGTACAATGAGGATGAAATATCACCAGTAACTGAAGAAAACAAAGCACAGGTAGACAAAATAGATCTTACAGAATTAAATGAAGCACTAAAAGCGACAAAAAAACAGGAAAGCCACCGGAATAAACGAAATAAATAGTGAATTGTTTAAATACAGCTCTGAAGAAGTCAAACAACGATTATTAAGGTTAATAAACGTGTGTTGGAAAACTAGAAGGACACCTCAAGAATGGAAAATCGCCAAAGTAGTACCGATATTTAAGAAAGGGAATAGAGCTCTCTGCGAAAATTACATAGGAATCAGCTTATTAAATACAGCCTACAAGATATCTTCTTCAGCATTCCGCCATCCATTCCTGGATGTAGGCCTCGCCCATCTCTGTCGGTCACTGGCCTTTTGTATCCAGTTCCTACCCGCTATCTTCCGGATGTCATCTACCCATTGCTTCTGAGGTCGACCTCTGTTTCTTTTAGTTTCACGTGGGCACCATAATAGTGACTTCTTTGTCTATCTTTCGTCGGTTTGTCTCGCAATGTGTCCGGCCCACTTCCATTTGAGGCCTGCTATGCGTTCCATGATGTCGGTCATCTTTGTACTTTTTCGAATCTCTTGATTATGGATCTCATCTTTTAATGATATCCCAAGCATGGCACGCTTCATGGCTCTCTGCGTAACTCAGTTTATCTGCGTTCCGTGTTGTAAGGGCCATTGTTTCCATGCCATACGTAGCCACTGGCAGAATACAAGTATCATACACTTTCCGTTTAAGATTAATAGGAACATCTGGGTTTCTTAAGATATACGGGAATTTGCCAATTGCGGCCCACGTTAGTGATATTCTTCTTGGAACTTCAGCGCCTTGGTTTTCTTTTCCTAATTTGATGAGTTGTCCTAGGTATCTGTATTTCGTGACGTTTTCTAACGTGTGGTCATGTATTGTAATTTGTTGTTGTTTTAGCAAGATTCATCTTCAGGCCTGATTATTCTGCTGCCTGTTTGAGTTCTTGTATCGTCATATTTCATTGAAGCGGGTCTTCAGACATAATCACCACGTCATCAGCGAAACGCAAATGACTGAGGACGAAGCCATCAATTTCTACACGTTTGCATTGCCATTGAAGTTGTTTGAAGACATCCTCTAAAGCCAATGTAAAACGTTTTGGGGAGATAACATCCCCCTGTCGTAACCACTTCCTGATGTCTATTTTGTTGGTTTTAATAAAATTAATATCTTCGTTTATTTTCACGTATATTGTTGCATTTTCGTAGATATTGTTTATCATAGTTGTTTATCTACTGTCGACTCTAGCATTATTCATTGACTCCAAGATATAAGTTGTGCTTATGGAATCAAACCCTTTGTAGAAATCTATGAAAGCCAGGTGTACGGGCACATTATATTCAATCATCTTCTCTATAACAATGCGTAGAGTCTGCAGGTGGTCAATTATGCTACTTATAACCTTTGCGGAAACCCTCCTCTTCCACCGGTTAATCATAATCGAATTTGTTTGTCAAACGGTTGCTAATCGGACGGTAGTTCTCTAACAAAAGGTGAGATTACTGCAAAATATACTCTAGAATAATCCATCAAAGACTTAAAAACATCACAGAAGCTATTATACTAGAACAGCAAACCGGGTTCAGAAAAGGTAGATCTTGCACGGATAATATATTTAGTGTTATGTTCGTTTAGTTTTGTCGCTTCGCATGAATTAAAGTCTTATTTTAATTGCCCCTCTTAAGCCGATTACTATTTCATCATTCCCAAAGGTTAATTGATGAGAAGTCATTTTTTCGAAACTTCCGAAAGGGAATGCTTGTCATGTACGTTTAGTCTGTTTATGCCGACCGAAAACAGTTCTTAAAATTCTTTGTCTGCGGAATTGGTCCGGAAGTTCCACGTGCAATATTTTGTTCTAGAATTCTTGCAACATATTACGTAATATGATGAAATATTCCAGCTTCTGGATATTGGCGCTCGTTTTTTTTCGTTAGTCGACTTTAAATCTCCGTTCGACCGGGTTACTCGTTAAGATTTTAGCGCCAATGACAAATACGACAAAAATCAGCCTAATCTTCTGAAGGGGAACACATGTGGGTTTGATCCGCAGTTGGTGGCAGTGCCTCTGCTAAATTAAGATGTCGTATCGCTTTTTTTCTTGCCTGGACAGAATAATTCTCGATTTGTGTCGGATAAAAAGTATTAGCAGTGTTAGCTTTTTTTTTAAACAATTCAGTGAAATTGTTTTCTTGACATGTGTCGGATTACAGTCTTCAACCTCGTGACTCTTTCCACTAAGTCCTTAAGGTCTTGGCCCGTAACGTTATCACCATCGTGATCCAGCCTTCAGGGGCGTGCCTGCGATTTGTGTCTGCTTCTTCAGGACCTAAGAACACCCCCAATTGTGCCCCTGTCTACTCCCTATTTGTAGAAAACTAAGGTAAAAATTGTTATTGCGTTATTGTGAAAACTTGTTCCGAGATTCATTTGAGTGGTTTAAAGTTCTGAACCCTTTTCTTGATGCAGCCCAAAGCCTAACGTCCATTTTTTTTCTTAATTATTAACGAGCCCCGCGATGGTATCGAGTGACCGAGCCGAGCTACGGTGGAAAGCCGCCTCCAGAGGAAACGCAACGCGAACATGCATCGACCAAAAATATTACACCACATTGCGAAATATGGTGCAATAATTCTATAACAATTTAACACATAAATTCGCGGAAAGAGTTCAGGGCCAAGCGCGCAGACAAAACATTCATCGGCAATTTTGCATGGTAGCAAAAAAAGGTCCACACCAAACTGTATTTGGGAAATAATAATATAGTACCTAATCGGCTACAGAGCGGCAATTAAAATGACTTAAATTCAGATGAACTGGCAAAATCAAATGAGCATAACACAATGGCAAACCAGCGAGGTATTTTGTCTAGTAAATTTTCTCTGGAGTAGAAGTGGTTACACTTCCCGTGGTTAAGCTGTGGGTCCTGTATGTTTGTAGCACTCTAAACGTGCAACACGGGTATAGGAGAGAAGATCGCTACGTCTCGTAAGAGATAAAGAACTCGTGAAATTAGAATATAGTAACAATGGATGTAGTAATTGAATGGCGAACATTTCCAGAAGCGAAATTTTTTGAATTTTTAAGCCAAGCGCGATATTTAATAGCAATCAGTAAGCTGTAGTTTTTCACGCATCCTGTAGACGTTCGCATGTCTTAATTCAATTAGATAACAACTTGCTGAGTCAGCTGTTCGTATGGGAATTATAAAATTAAATAATAAGTAAACACTACCCCAGTAAATAAATACCTCTGGACGACCTGGTAATTTTTTTGTGTCTACCTTTCAAATAATCATAATTTATGAGCTTCGTTTTTTAAGCTTTTTAATTTTTCATTTCATCAGTATACAATGAAAATTAAATTTGAGACTTTTAAATATTTCAACGTCTTAGTAAAGCGTTAGTATAAATTATAAGAAACATAAGTTCAGATTTCAATGACACAAAAATTCAAATATTTATGCAGAGAAAATTGTTTTAAGCATGGGAACGTTAAAATGAAATAATTCGCCGATGTTTTTATGTACACTAGTTTATGTTGGTAAACGAATTGCAGATGGTGGTAAGAGGTGATCATACGTCTGTCGACTTCTTTTTGGCTGTGGTTCCGCCCAAGACGGAATGTATAGTTTTCAGTATTGATGGGTCATTTACAGCAAGCATGTCTGTGACCGGAAGAGACCCTAAAGTACGAGCTGGTGCAGTAGATGTCGTCAGGTATTTATTTTAAATTATATAATAGAAGTCAAAAAATGAATGAATCAGATTTTGATCAGTCACTACAATCTAGGATAAAAAAGTCAGTAAAGGTGTACCAGTTTTTTAGACCACCCTGTGTAAGTTACTTAACTTTGACAATTGCCATGTTATTTCCAGACACTGGCAAGAATTGGGTTACCTCATAATTTACATAACGGGCAGGCCGGACATGCAACAGCAGAGGGTAGTCTCATGGTTATCCCAACACAATTTCCCCCATGGGTTGGTATCGTTTGCTGATGGTCTGTCAACTGACCCACTGGGACATAAAGCTGCCTACCTCAACAACCTCGTCCAGGTCAGTTAAACAGACTTTCGTGAATAAACAAAAATGTTTTTGCTCTAGTGTAAAATGATAATTTCCAAGCATGCAGATGTAGTTCACTTTCTTATTTTGCTTTCCACGCCAAATCTACCAATTAAGGCACTTCAGTATTTTTTCAACCATGTTCTTAAAAGCTAATCTCTGAATACTTTTAATTGTGAATAGATACACATTTTGATACACTCCCAAACTATTTCCCCACATAGTGACCATTCGAATTTAAACACTTATTATCGCTGGTGACGAAGACCAGTTTTGTAACATCGGTCGCGGGTTCTTAAAAAAGATGGAGGAAGATGTGATAGTCACTCGGCGCTAAGAAAGGACTGTATGGGGGGCGGTTAAAAATTGAATGGCTCAATGAGTTGCATGGTACAAGCCGCCGCGTGCGGTTGGTGTTATCTTGCAGAAGCATGATTCTAGAAGGCAGCTGACATGGTCTTTTGTTCTTAATCGCCATTTCAACTTTCTTGAAGTCTCGCCATACACGACTGCATTAATAGTCGTACCACGTTCCAGAAAATCGACTAACAGTACACCTTTCCTGTCTCAAAAAGCAGAAACCATATGCTTTTCGTTTTTGTCGAACGTTTACGTGAAGTTTTTCGGGAAACTTGTATGTTTCTACTGCAGTGATTGTTGCTAGGTTTCAACATTTGTGTGCGAAATCCAAGTAATCCAGGTATTCATCGCCATTAGTTTCGTAGCGATGCAGGAAGGTCAGAGCAGAGGCCATTCGCTGGTTTTCATGAATATCCATCATAACATTTTTGGCAGCTATCTTGCACAAAGTTTGTGGTATTGTAACCTGTTTCATACAGTACCGTGCATGAAATTTGAGGACAATTTGCGGCCATTTCCGAAATCGTGAAGCCCCGATCGTCAAGATTGTTCTAGTTCACTTTTCCACAAGATCGTCGCAGACAACAGTAGGTCTTCCATTTCGTTCATCGTGCACGTTTGTTCGGTTTGTTCTGAAATTCCTACACTAGTGTCTGATTTTTCCCCTAACATATTTTCCGTTAAAATTGCGTCCATATTTGTTGAAGTCAGAGATTTATGTTGAAAACTGCAAGCCATTTAGCAATTTCAGTATTAGTCTACAATTGGAAATTCCTAGTAAATCTCGAATATTGCAGTGTGTAATTCCAAGCTAAAATCGAAAATTACCAAATTAAAACAAATATTTCAAGACTAAAGGTAGGCTTTAGCATTAACGTCGGGAAATTTAAATATACTTTTGGAAATTCGGGTAATTAAAGTTCGACAGTCCTAAAATTTCGAGTTAACAGTCGGAAATTTAGATATTCATGATAGAATATTCAATATAAATGTACAAAATTCCCAGACCTGTTGGAATTTCGAGAATAAAACAGAAAATTCGTTTCAAGGCGCCTAAATATTTTTTCAGGCGGTGGTCTTTTAATTGGATAGTACCTGATATATAATTTTCGGGCTGCACCGTATTTCCGCGGCGTTCATTACAAATAAACAACAAATCTGATAATTTTATGGTCAAACTTCGCTGTATAACCTCACAGTCTGCAGCTTTTGGTTAGACCTCTACAGCAACCAAATATTCAGTCCCTCTGTTGCAGAACCACGGGGTGATAATATACTCAGCATATGGAAGCAGTTAAGACATCAGCTTATACACCTGTATATATGTATAATTTTCGGGCTGCAACCGCATTTTCGCGGCGTTCACGACAAATAAACCACAAATATGATAATTTTATGGTCAAACTTCGCTGTATAACCTCACAGTCTGCAACTTTTGATTAGACCCCTACAACAACCAAATATTCTCTCCCTCTGTTGCAGAACCACGGGGTGATAATATACTCAGCTTATGGAAGCAGCAAAATCATCAGCGTATACACCTCTATATATGTATAATTTTCGGGCTGCAGCCCCATTTCCGCGGCTTTCATCACAAATAAACGACAATTCTGATAATTTTATGGTCAAACTTCGCTGTATAACCTCACAGTCTGCAACTTTTGATTAGACCCCTACAACAACCAAATATTCTCTCCCTCTGTTGCAGAACCACGGGCTGATAATACTCTAAGCGTATGGAAGCAGCAACGACATCAGCGTATACACCTCTATATATAATTTCCGGGCTGCAACCGCATTTCCGCGGCGTTCATCACAAATAAACAACAAATCTGATAATTTTATGGTCAAACTTCGCTGTATAACCTCACAGTCTGCAACTTTTGGTTAGACCTCTACAACAACCAAATATTCTGTCCCTTTGTTGCAGAATCACGGGGTGATAATACACTGAGCGTATGGAAGCAGCAACGATATCAGCGTATACACCTCTATATATAATTTCCGGGCTGCAACCGCATTTCCGCGGCGTTCATCACAAATAAACAAGAAATCTGATAATTTTATGGTCAAACTTCGCTGTATAACCTCACAGTCTGCAACTTTTGGTTAGACCTCTACAACAACCAAATATTCTCTCCCTCTGTTGCAGAACCACGGGGTGATAATACAATCAGCATATGGAAGCAGCAAAGGCATCAGCGTATACACCTTTATATATAATTTTCGGGCTGCAACCGTATTTCCGCGGCGTTCATCACAAATAAACAACAAATCTGATAATTTTATGGTCAAACTTCGCTGTATAACCTCACAATCTGCAACTTTTGGTTAGACCCCTACAACAACCAAATATTTTGTCCCTTTGTTGCAGAATCACGGGGTGATAATACACTCAGCATATGGAAGCAGCAAAGACATCAGCGTATACACCTTTATATAAAATTTTCGGGCTGCAACCGTATTTCCGCGGCGTTCATCACAAATAAACAACAAATCTGATAATTTTATGGTCAAACTTCGCTGTATAACCTCACAGTCTGCAACTTTGGTTAGACTCCTACAACAACCAAATATTTGTCCCTTTGTTGCAGAATCACGGGGTGATAATACACTGAGCGTATGGAAGCAGCAAAGACATCAGCGTATACACCTTTATATAAAATTTTCGGGCTGCAACCGTATTTCCGCGGCGTTCATCACAAATAAACAACAAATCTGATAATTTTATGGTCAAACTTCGCTGTATAACCTCACAGTCTGCAACTTTTGGTTAGACTCCTACAACAACCAAATATTTGGTCCCTTTGTTGCAGAATCACGGGGTGATAATACACTTAACGTATGGAAGCAGCAACGATATCAGCGTATACACCTCTATATATAATTTCCGGGCTGCAACCGCATTTCCGCGGCGTTCATCACAAATAAACAACAAATCTGATAATTTTATGGTCACACTTCGCTGTATAACCTCACAGTCTGCAACTTTTGGTTAGACCTCTACAACAACCAAATATTCTGTCCCTTTGTTGCAGAACCACGGGGTGATAATACAGTAAGCGTATGGAAGCAGCAACGACATCAGCGTATACCCCTCTATATATAATTTTCGGGCTGCAACCGCATTTCCGCGGCGTTCATCACAAATAAACAACAAATCTGATAATTTTATGGTCAAACTTCGCTGTATAACCTCACAGTCTGCAACTTTTGGTTAGACTCCTACAACAACCAAATATTTTGTCCCTTTGTTGCAGAATCACGGGGTGATAATACACTGAGCGTATGGAAGCAGCAAAGACATCAGCGTATACACCTTTATATAAAATTTTCGGGCTGCAACCGTATTTCCGCGGCGTTCATCACAAATAAACAACAAATCTGATAATTTTATGGTCAAACTTCGCTGTATAACCTCACAGTCTGCAACTTTTGGTTAGACTCCTACAACAACCAAATATTTGGTCCCTTTGTTGCAGAATCACGGGGTGATAATACACTTAACGTATGGAAGCAGCAACGATATCAGCGTATACACCTCTATATATAATTTCCGGGCTGCAACCGCATTTCCGCGGCGTTCATCACAAATAAACAACAAATCTGATAATTTTATGGTCACACTTCGCTGTATAACCTCACAGTCTGCAACTTTTGGTTAGACCTCTACAACAACCAAATATTCTGTCCCTTTGTTGCAGAACCACGGGGTGATAATACAGTAAGCGTATGGAAGCAGCAACGACATCAGCGTATACCCCTCTATATATAATTTTCGGGCTGCAGCCGCATTTCCGCGGCGTTCATCACAAATGAACAACAAATCTGATAATTTTATGGTCAAACTTCCTGTATAACCTCACAGTCTGCAACTTTTGGTTAGACCTCTACAGCAACCAAATATCCTGTCCCTCTGTTGCAGAACCACGGGGTGATAATATACTCAGCGTATGGAAGCAGCAAAGACATCCGCATATACACCTCTATATATAATTTTCGGGTTGCAACCGCATTTCCGCGGCGTTCACCACAAATAAACAACAAATCTGATAATTTTATGGTCAAATTTCGCTGTATAACCTCACAGTCTGCAACTTTTGTTTAGACCCCTACAACAATCAAATATTCTGTCCCTTTGTTGCAGAACCACGGGGTGATAATACACTCAGCGTATGGAAGCAGTAAAGACATCCGCATATACCCCTCTATATACAGGGTGTCCTTTAAATGCCTTAAAAGCTTCAGGTAGAATTTTTCCTTTATGAATGC